>JAULBY010048806.1:0-12137 GCA_032358315.1 Ophiocytium majus
CAAGCCCCCAGAAAGAATGTCTAACATTTGTGCTCCTTTTTGTCTTCATTCTGCATGAGTTTGATACCACTCAGGAACCCAATCATGCCGCCGATAAGTGTAGAAAAAGCGGGTGAAATCATCTTGAAGATTTCTGCGTTGTCCACTTCTTTGGCCCAAAGGCCAAGCATAAAGCTGATTACCATAGCCAAAACAGAGATGCACAGGGTGAAGCTGACCATCAGCGTGACCCACAGGGTTAGCTTGTCTTTGGTGTCCATTGACACTTTCTTCACTGGTCTGGGTGTTGGCTTTCTTGTCATACATAAATATCCAGCTTACGGTTTGTGAATATCTCCATACGGAGCCTGTCTTGCACTGTCTTTTTGCAGTAAATCTCAAACCCTATGTCCTGCAATTGAGTCTGCTGTTTCTTAGCCAACTCATTTGCCTTGTTCATTTCGTGCTGTTTCTCTAGCTTCTTCTGGGCAAGGTCATGCTTGTCTGGATACCCAGACGGCTGAACGGTCGGAAACAATTTGATTGTGTCGATCATTTCTTTTCACGCTCAAGTGCATCCTTGTATCCATGTACAACTTTAGCCCGTAGCCATGTGGAGTCTGCCGAGCCTGACCACTCTGCCAGATTGTTCCAAATGACTACGTACTCTGTTGACTTGCAATGGCCTGCGTTCTGATCCAGCCACGCCATCATTTGTTTGTGCCGTTCGGTTGGATCGTGAACCGTGTAGCCAATCCCATAAAATTCGCGCACATGGCAACCATTCTTGGCTACGGCTCCAACTAGCCCCAACAGCAGTAACAGTATGAGCCAACGCATTTACCACATCCAGCCCCATGCAATCATGTAAGTTCCAAAGACAACAAAGGCCGTGACACAGACTGCCGCAATAAGTGCTTCAGCCCAGTCCCACATGATTAGGGTGCGTCAGGCCAAGTAATTGTCCAAGGGAAACCAGCCTGTGCAGTGATGTCACGCAGTGCTTGGCGGTATGTGGCCCATGCAGTTTTATCTGCGGCGCTGTCGGCAATCTGTGTCCAATCAGAGTCTTTCAACTTTTGATTGCGTTGCTCACGCACTTTTACAGCTTCTTCTGAGTCTGGTATTTGAGTAACAACCCAATTTGTTAACCATTGACCATTAGACTGAACTGGCGCACCAACATAAGCGCGTTCACGTTGAGCATTGATTGTAGGTTTGTCAACCCATTGCACTTCTGCGTAATCAGACATACCAGCAGAGTCAAGTTGAATATCACCAATGTGTCTTGGATATTCAGAAGTTGAAATTTTGATGTATGTAGTCATAGTGTTGTTACCGATGAAGTTAATGTAGATGTGGCAGAAGTTAATCCAGAAGTTGCGGGTGATTCTGTAGAAGTTGATGATGTCAATGTAGATGTTCCCGCCGTCATTGAAGAAGAAGCGTCCCCCAATGAAGAAGAAGCGTAAGTAAATGAGTATCCACCGACCGTATAAGTGCCCGTCAAAGAACCATCATTTGGCAATTTAGCAAACAGAAAAGCGTTTGTACCACTAGCGTTTGAATACCCACCAACGTAGATATTGTTAGAGGTATCTACTGTTATTGACCTTCCAATGTCAGTACCGCTACCGCCTAACCTTCTTTGCCATTGGATTGTCCCGCTGGTGTTGTACTTGGCAATCTGAAAATCGGATGTGCCAGAAGCATTTGAAACCCCAAAGAAATAAGGATTGCCAGAAGAATCTACAGTTACTGAATATCCAACATCAGATGTACCGCCACCACCACCCAATCTTCTTTGCCATTGAATCGTTCCACTAGAGTCATACTTGGCAATATTAAAGTCATCGTTTGGATAACTATCAAGCTGTCCACACATATAAACAGCACCAGAAGAATCTGTTGCTACTGAAAACGCATAGTTACTACCACTACCGCCCAAATACCTTTGCCATTGAATTGTTCCACTACTGTCATACTTTGCTAATTGCATATCGTATGTACCAGAGTTGTTTGAATATCCGCAAACAAAGACATTACCAGACGAATCCAATGCTATTCCATTTCCAACATCGGCACTACCAGCTAACTTTCTTTGCCATAAAACTGTACCACTTGTGTCGTATTTAATTATTTGGAAGTCACTAACACTAGGGACACCCAAAACATGAACATTGCCAGAAGAATCTACAGCAACCGAATTTGCAGTTCCTACAAAATTCTTTTGCCATTGAATTGTTCCGCTTGTGTTGTATTTGGCTACTTGATAATTACCATTTGAAACCCCACAAACATAAACATTACCAGAAGAATCTACAGATATTCCATTTGCAGTGTCGCCAGAACCACTACTCAAAGTTCTTTGCCATTGGATTACGCCAGTTATATTGTATTTAGCTATCTGAAAAGCATTTATGGCACTTATTTTAGAAAACCCGCAAATGTAAAAATTACCAGCGGTATCTACTGCTACTGAGTTTGCATTTTCCGCGTCAGCACTATCAAGCAAACCTATCCAATTGGGACTGTATACAGGCCACTGACCTAGTTTTTGCCAATAAGCTTGTTCCGAAAGCGTCCAAACACCGGGCGCGGCAGATGTTGTTGGCGTTACGGGGTTCTTGGTTATTAAACCACCCGGATACTGCTTAGACATTTGTTACCTCAACCCATGAAGTTGTTGGCTCATCCCAAATAAAGAACTTGCCTGCTTCAGTTGGCATCGGTGTTGGGGGTTCCCAAGTGCAACTTGTTTCGTTTAAACCCCAAGATGCAAACGGCTTGGGTGGGATAAAAGCATCGCGGCCTGCATCGTATGTATAACCAATACCAGCATAGTTCTTACGATGGGGTGTGCCGCCATTTGAGTGAACGCCGCCATAAGTGTTGTAGCTTGTTCGCTTGCAAGTTTGACCACGGAATTCACCGTAGTGTTGCTCCCAATCAATACCGTCTTCGCCCTCGTTTTTACCTACGATGACTTCGGTAACCGTGTTGTTTGAATCTAAAAATGCGTAATGTGCCATGTTTATACCACCTCTATCCATGAAGTTGTTGGTTCGTTCCAAGTGTACCGCTTGCCGTTATCAGGGTAGGGCGTTGGGGCATCCCATGTCATTGTTTCTTCGTTGCCAATCCAACTTGGGTAAGGCTTACGGGCTTGATGCTCGGCAGTCTTTAACGCTTGGTATTCTTCAGCCGTGTAAGTTGCCACAACGCCGGGAATATTAATAACTGCATCATCATCGCAAGTGCCAAAAAACAATGGCGCTCTTGTGTGTGCGCCTTCAGCCGTTGTAGTAATGGGCCATGTTGACTTGTCGCACCAGACAATGTTGCAGTTCTTAATCTGTGGATACGATGGGCCTGTACGCATTGGCTCTGCGGTACAGATGATGCCTGTAACTGCGTCAATTTGAGTGATTGATAGGTATATCATATTGCAACCCTACGAACGGCTCGGACATTTAAATTTGCGGCATCTTTACTATCTTGGCTTTGGTAACCTGTATTAAATCCTTGTTGTGCCGCAAAAACGGCACTATTTTGTGTACTTGACCACCAATCGCCAGTACCAAATTCTTGGCTACTTGCACCCGTTCTAAAACTAGTAACTGATGTTTGAGCCGGAGAGCCTGCACTATAGTTTGTGCTTGCTGGTTCTGGTGACACTGCGTTTGCATTAGAACCCGAACTTGTATTGTTACTTGCAGTGCCCGGTTTTAAGAAATAATAACAAACTTCAAGCTCATTTTTAGCTGGCATATACCAATCTGTATAGCCACCAGTATTTAAAGCTTCACAGAACTGAGCCGCTGGGTGTGACGCATTGTTCATAGCCGAACTATTAGCTGGGCCATCAATTACAGAACTTGTACCCGCCGTGGTTGTTTGCGTTGTTTTCCACTGAAGACCATTAACATTACCAACCGTTTTATCAGCAACAATAAGATAATAATCAGCTATTCCATTACCAGCAGTTGAAATTGATCCGGCGTAATATCCTCCGCCGTAGGCTTGGCCTATAACGGGCGGTATCCCCGTCCAAGTTCCAGCCGCAATAGCTTGCATCTGCTGTCTTAGTGTCCATGATCCTGAATAATTAGGCATTGTTTATCCTATGACAAAATAAATGTGCCGCTACCAGCAGTAATGGTCGTGACTTTTTTACTGCCAACTGTTACTGTTGTCATGGTTAATCCAACTTGAGAGATGGTAAAAGTGGATGGGCAAGCAATAACAACAACACCTGATCCGCCAGCACCGCCGTTGTATGCCGCCAAACCACCCGCACCGCCGCCGCCACCTCCAGTATTAGCAGTACCAGCAATACCATCGCCAGTTATTGTGCCAGCGCCGCCGCCGCCCAAACCACCAGCGCCACCATAAGTTGCAGAAGACTGTCGCCCACCGCCACCGCCACCACCGTAGTAAGTGCCAGAACTTGAAGGCCACTCTACACCTGCGCCACCGTTACCAGAGCCACTTGCATTAACTGAACCATTTTGTCCTGCCGCACCTGCACCGCCGCCACCGCCAACTCGATACGGGCTAAAAGCCAAAGTGCCTTGTATATTTCCATAACCAACACCGCCGCCGCTGGGGTTGGCTTGTGTTACAGAACCAGATGATGGCGTTCCACCTGTTGCACCAGCAGAACCTACAGAACCACCAGATAAAATACCAACACTATCTTCGGAATTACTACCGCCCCTACCTCCGCCTTTAGCAAGAGATACCCCACCACCATGCGTAAAACTTGAATCTGATCCGGGTGTGTGAGTTGCGCCGCCAGCACCCACTGATACTGCATAACTTGTCGCAGTAAAAGTAAAATTATTGTAAATTACAAGACCGCCAGCACCTGCGCCTCCGCCTCCATCCCCATTACCGCCACCACCGCCGCCAGCTTGTACTAAATAAAAATTTGTTGTATATATAGCAGGAGTTACGCTGTTACTTGCCGCACTTGCTGGGCCTGTGCCGTACGCATTTGTAGCTACGACTGTAAAAGTGTAGGCTGTGTCTGTAGTTAAACCGCTAACTGTAATTGGAGAAGATGTGCCTGTTCCCGTAATACCGCCGGGTGAAGATGTGACCGTGTACCCTGTAATAGCTCCGCCACCAACATTAGAAGGCGCTGTAAAAGTTACAGATACCGATGTACCACTAGCTTGTGTAGCCGTGCCAATGGTAGGCGCATCAGGTACTTTTAACCCGTTATAGGAAGCGGTAAGGAACCCGCCTTGGTAGCGTTGGGACATCTTCTACCCCCAATTAAGTGGCTGGGCCGTCAAGAATTTCGTAGCTAATTGTGTAAGCAATACCGCTTGCCGTGCCAGATGTTACTGTAATGGACTGATCTTCCATCAAATAGATGGCAGTTGTTTTATCCACAACAATTAAAGAAGCATCAGCAGGGACTGATACTGTAGACACGATAGGGTAAGCTGTACCGCTAGATGGAGCAGAGCCTTTAGCAACTGCGCCATTGGTGTAGATAGACACCGTAGTGTCTACAGCCGCAGAGCCGTTTACGTTAGCCGCAACAATTTGATTAATTTTAAACACCTGATTGCTTGTAGATGTGTTTGGCAGCAATACCAAAGCACTTGTACCACCGGGTGTTAAATAATCAACCCTGCCAAAAATCTTGAGCGATGAACCAGCAATATTTGGATTTGCCATGATGTTTCCTTATAAACCAAAGACGAGAGCCATTGCCACTGCTTGACCGCGAGTAGCGCCTGTTGCGGGAGCGGCTTGCCATGAAGGTAAAACTCCTGCGCCGTTACTTGTGAGAATATATCCTGCGGTACCGGGGCCAGACGTTGCTTGGAATGCGCCTGTGCTTGTTGTACCAGTAAACACCACGCTGTACGCCGTAGTTGTGGTAAGACCTGTACCGCCTTGGTCAACACCCAATGTTCCAGTAGACACCAAGTTCTTACTAGCGTCTGTGAATACAGGTTTACTTGCTGTCAGGCCGGAGTCCAGAATGTTTCCAACAGTCAGCTTAGTTCCGTCAAACGTCATGTTTGCAGAGCCAGCAAATGAACCACTGCTGTTGTACTGAACTTGAGTTGTAGAGCCACCAGCCGATCCGCCGCCTACGTTTACAAAGTCAGAACCGTTCCAAGCAATGATAGCCCGTGTGCCTGCCGCTACAGTTACACCCGTTGTTGGGGTTGTAGGGCCACCGCGAACAGTGACCGCATAGCCGCCTGTTGTGTCATTGATAACAACGTAAGTCTTAGACTGTTTGGGGGTGTTGATATACCGCAGTGCTGTACGTGCGCCTGTGCATAGTAAAACTGCATACTGGGAGCTATTGCCTGTTAGCCCGGTGCTTGCATAAGTACCTGTAGTAACCGCCAGATCAATGTCTGCGTCAGTCGTAATGGCCTGAGTACCAGCCACCGCAACGTCAATAATCTGTGAGATAGCGTTATTAACTGTATCACCCCACTGCCCAGACAATGTGCCGGTTGCTGGGAGGGTTAGTCCGATTAGCGATGTATTTGCCATCTATTGCTCCTACTGAGTAGAAATTTGTGTCCAACCGGGCGATTCGGTGTTACTTACATCAGCCCAGCCCGGTGTTTGTGGATTGCTGATATTTTGCCAGTTTGCAGTCTCTGTGTCATCTATTACTTCCCACAAATTTCGTCCTGATTCTGTGGATGTGATAACCGCTGATTCAGCCCTGCTCACATTGTATGCCGTTGCCGCCTGTGGATTATCTGCGATTGCCGCAAGCTCTGCAATAAATTCTGTGTAATACGTACCGACCGTTGTAGCGTCAGACGTAGCCATTGTCTCAATGATTGAGGCCAGCCATGTAAACAACTGCTGTTCTGAGATAGCCATTGATTCGGTAACACTACCTAAGAACGTGGCTACAGCCTCTTCTACCGTAACAATTGGATTGGTTTCCGTGACCGAAGCAGTGTAGTCAACTTGCACGGACTCAGTTGTTGAAGTGACTACAGAGTCAGAAACAGTGGTCGTATACGCCGTAGTAGCTGTTTGATTGTCCTGAATCAACATGGCTTCAGCCACTGTCTGGGCAAACGTAGCCGCTACAGCTTCTGTCGTAGAAGTTGCCGCAGTCTCAGTAATTGACTTGGCAAATGTTGCCGCTACTGATTGGGCTTCTGTTAAAGGAGTTGTTTCAGTAATGGAGACTGGGAAAGTAGCCCCTGCTTCCTCTGTAGTAGAGGTGACTAAACTGTCTGTTACCGTGCTTGTGTATGCCGTTATAGCCGCATTGGTTTCAGATATAGCCGCAGTTTCAGTGACCGATCCCAAGAATGCCGTAATAGCTGACTGGGCATCTGTTATTGCCGCTGTTTCCGTAACTGAAGCCCCAAAATTAACTGTAGCTTCTTGAGTCTCAAAAATAGGGACTGTGCCGCCCCAAGGATTAGCTCCCCAAGTGCTATCCCCCCAAGCCGTAGCTGGGGTCAAATACTCAGTAACGCTTACATCGTAGGTGGTAACTCCACCCCAACCTAAGTCGCCCCAAGCATTATCACCCCAAGCGGCTCCAGCCATTTTAGGTCAATGTGGCAGTGTAAGTTACAGCAATGGTATCGCCAGACACAACAGACTTAGAACTAGAGAAGTCTCCAGCAGAGAACAATGTGCCAGTCGTTGAGTCTTTAGTCGCGCTACCACCAATGTTGATAAAGCAACCTGCGACTGTGCCAGTGCTGGTAATAGAAAAGGACACGGCAGAAGATGTAGCCTTGCTACCAGCAGAAGCCGCACTAAAAGACGGTGTAGGACGATTGCCTGAGTATGTAGGAGCGTTAGCCAAGCCGACTTCCAACCAGCTTGCGTGAGAGGCTTGCGTATCAGCTACAACGGCTGTACCTGTACCCTTAAGACCCATTACAACTGCCCCGCCAGCGGTGTTACCCAGCGTGGTGTCCAGCGTAAAGTTCTTACCCACTGTGGTGACAAGGTTCTCAATGTCATCAGACCACTTAACAAAACCGTCTACGCTATAGCAAACGGCAGTGTAGTGACCTTGAATAGACATTGTATCTTCAGGCATTGTGTTGTATTTTGTAGACGCTTGCACCATGTCGGTGGCGGTCATTTTGTCGATAGTCATGGTGACTCCTTAGTTAGAAGAACGAATCAATGCTGCCGTTGCTGTGTTTGCAGGCATTGTGATGGTGAAATTGGTAGATGTTTTGTCAGACCCAAAGTCCAACACAGCAATGGATTTATTACCTTGGGTTACGTTGTAAATCAAAGCACAACGAGCCGTTACGGATGCGTTAAACACCACATTGGCAAAATTTACATAGGCCGTAGAGCCAGACGTATTAAGTGTAACGCCAGTCAAAGTTACTCCGCCAACGGTATACCCGCCGCCACTTACTTCATTGGTTGTAGAGTAAACAGTTGTATCCGCATTCAAATCGGCATTGGCTGTGTACAGGGCAATCTTAAGCGTATCGGTCAGTAAGTTGTGTACTGCCTGATATACCTGCGATTTAAAGCTGGTTGTTTGGGTTTGAAGAATGTTGCTCACGATACTTGTACCCTAACTTGACCATCACGATAAGCATCCATGCGTTGTTTGCCGTCACCCAAATTCTTGAGGAGTGCGATAGCTTGAACGTACCGTTCTTGGTACATTTTGTACATACCATCATCCGGGGCACTCTTCATGTAAACACCAGCTTCACACAAAGTTCCATACAACAATGCAGAGTCAAAGTTATCGCCCAACCATGTAGTTGATGTGGTCACAATAGATTCTGGATAGTAATAATAATGCAGTTCAGCATTGTAGTTAGCATCTGGTGTAGGGCCAAGAATAAACGACAGCTCATTGACATTAGAAGACTGCGGGCCAAAAATGGCGTAATGTTTAGGCTTACCCGTGGTTGCAGGATTAGGATATGCATCCCGCATGAAATTCACATCCTTGTTTAACAAATACAAATAGTCGCCCGTGCCAGACGCTGGATATACAGCAAGGCTATATGTTGACAAAAAGTCCTCTGGACAAGCCAAGTACTTATTGCCGCTTGACAATACACCCGTGACGTTCTTACGCAAGTTGGCAATCTGCACCGTGTTATAGATGCGTTGCTCCGCCTGCTTGATCATTACATTGATCGTAGTCGTGTCAAACGTGTTCTGCGTGTAATCAGTTACCGCAGCAACAAGTTGGGTGTATGTCATTGTCATTGTTTAAACCTCAAGCCATTGGGCCTCGGGACATAAATCCTTTAGTAGCAGCGCCAGCGCCACGCATTTTGATGCCAGTTGTCTTGATTGGTTCATTACCAGCAGAGTTGCTAAAAGCGCCAACGCTCATATCAAGCGTGTCCAGCTTGCTGCGGTTAGGTTCTTTGCCGGGGTTGGCAGAAGCACTTACAGCTTTACCAGACATAGTGTGTGGCTTGGCATAGACTTTAGCATCGCCAACCTCTTTGCCCATCATCTTTTTGCTAAATGTAGCCATGATTAGCCTCGCTTTTGGTTCATTGCACGGGCTAAGTTGCGACCAACCTTACGCATTTCCATGCCTGTAACGCCAGCAGTCTTCTTGCCGCCCATAGTTTGTTTCTGGGTAGGGCCACTGTCGCCCAAGTTTTTGCCTTCGGTTTTGCCTTTTTTAGCAATGCCATCGGCTGATCGTGTATATGCCATTTTTAAACTCCTTAAGATATAGATACTGTACCAACAAATGTCGTTGCCACCAAGTAGTTTGGTGTCAATCCCGCATCATTTAAACTAGCCCCGCCCACAGGTGCCCAGCCCCATTGAATATCCCGAGAACCTCCTGATAGATTGCCGTTAGAGTTCACACCTGACGTTACGTAAGTTGTATCTCTACGTGGATTACGCAAAGCTTGCGGATCCTCTACGGGAAACGTACCCAACATTAACTGAGGTTGATCAGGATCCCAACACTCTGGACAAACTAATAGTTCATATTTACGCTGCTTAATGATCTCGGTCTTGAGCTGCTTTAACTTGTACTGTTGTCCACAGCGATCACATTCAGCAATCGCTTTCTTGCCGGATGCAAATCTTTGCGCCATTAATAACTGCCACCAATATATTGTTGACGCGGCACAAATCTGACCGGGGCTTTTTCACGGTCTTCGCCCGCCGCTATTTCAAATGTCTCCATGTACATTTGCTTAAGCATCTCAATTCGAGGCATCAACTCTGGGGTTTTTACAGCAATGTGGTACGCCAAACCCGCTACCAAAGAAGGTAGGAAACGGAAATTCATGTCGGCAGTTTCAACACCCGCGCCAGCATCCTGCACCCGGCGGAGTCTCCAGTACACAAACTGATACGGGACGCTGTTGTCAGGCGTAGGCCAAACAGTCACAGCGGGAAGCTGGGGTATATATACGGCTGCGCCACTTGTATGCGAAGCTGCGGTCGTGTTGTTCTGACCACGGAATACACCGCCCAGAACGTTACCTGTGATATATGTGTAATAGATATCTTCTGTATCAAGGCGTATAAAGCCAGATCCAGCTAATCCAACCACCGTGCTAAGCGTGATCGTAGTGTCCGTGGAGGTAATGGTTGTGCTAAGCGTTGAAGACGTTGGATTAACTTCTCCAGATAAACGTTGAATCCACACTTGAATTGGTCTAGCTTGTTGAAGTTTGTTTGGAATTGTGGCGTAAGTAGAAACACTAATACGTGAAATAGTTAAGTCAGCTTGTGTAGAGGCCGTATTTGACCCTGTACGAACAACGTGCTCAAGTAAATCAATTGTATCTTTGGGTAATGCATATGTAGCTAGACCCGGGATCAGGTTAATAAACCCCTGCTCCATAGTCCACATATTGATACCCTTACTCTGCCATTCAATCGTCATCAGGTTCATAGAACGACGAGCTGTACGTAGGTCATAACCAGAACGCATTTCGCGTCCAGCCCTCTCCCACGCCTCTTCAGCGATTTCCGTGAAGTCCATATTGAAGAGGGTTGAGCCGGTAGTGGTCATTTTTTAGCAGTCTTTGCAGAATCAATAAAAGCTTGAGCCGTAGGCGCACCCTTGTCTCCGGGTTTGCGCATCTTCTCGCCGCGTTTTCGTTTAGCGTTAATGTTAGCGTACAGGCCAACCTTACCGCCTTCAGCATATTGCGTAAAGTCAGTGTCATCACGGCGAGCCTTACGCACGCCGCTGGGCATTTTGCTGGGCTTAATAGCCCCCATTCCGCGGCTCGCCATCATAATTACTTCTTCCCTTTGTACATACCGCCACCACACATAGCGATCATTGCACCCTTGGTTTTACCCTTAGTAGCAATACCATCTGCGCGACGAGAAGCAGAAGAAACCGAACCGCCACTTTTAAATTTGCTACCTTGAAAACTATTGTCAGGACGGCTAGGCATAAATACCTTTGGCGATGTTTTCTGAGTAGTCTGTTTCGGAGCGGAGCCGGGAGGCGTGTAACGAGGTGTTCTCATATCACGACCCGGATCAATAGCATCTGCGGCTTCTTGTGCTGCTTTATCAGGAGAATCTCCAGCGGTAGGATCTTTCTCTTTACGGCGAGTAAGACCACGCTCACGGTTCAAATAATCACGCAAACTCATGCCCGAGTCTTCCAATTCTTTCTTGGAAACAGTACGGGGCTTGGAAGAAGCTTTAGGGGCTTCCATATTTTTTGGGCCAGCACCCATAGATTTAGCAATGTCTTGTGATTCAGCAGAAGCATTTGCTGCTTCCATCACATCACCGCCTTCATCGTAACGCTTAAATTTCATAGGTTTTTTCATAATTATTCCTTAGCAAGCACCGCCGCCCATCATTTTGACTTGAGTGCCTTTGGTTTTGCCACGTTGAGCGCAGCCATCAGCCGCTCTGGTATAACCGCCAGAAGCAAGTTTTAAAGATGTGCCCTTGCCACCTTTATGTTCTTGGGCATCGTGCTGCTTGAAGGCTTTTTTAATCATTGCCTTATCTTGCGCAGTGTCCATCTTCATGTCTTCTTTCATGTCGCTCTTAGCCATAGTTCCACCTTTTGAGAATTTACGGCCTTTGTCAGCCGATGAGAAATCTTTACCCACGGACATGGGCACGCCTGCTTTCTTGGCAAACGCTGGGTTATGAGCCACCGCTTCCATGAAATTGTGTTGTTTTTTGCT
>JAULBY010048817.1:0-12136 GCA_032358315.1 Ophiocytium majus
CAGGGCCTTGCGTGTGAGCAGCGACAAGAGCTGCCAGCTGAACAGTACTCATCTTACTCAGTTCTCTGTATCTGCGAAATAAGTCGTGGCGGCGCTGCTGGAGGGGGCCACTCGGAGGTGCTGGTGGTGTCGGTGCTGATGCAGTTGGCGCTGATGCTGTAGCGACTGGTGGTGGCGGCGCCATGCTGCTGGTGGTGTCACCCTCGACGGCCGGCTGATGTTGCTGTTCGTTGTTCACGCTGGCTATGCTGTGTGATGCCGCTGCTGCTGTGGCGGTGCTGCTGCTGTGCCATGCCGTTGCCCTGGGAGCGCCGTCGCAGACGGGGTCGCCGTCGATGCTGCTGATGATGATGATATTGGGGGACGGGGACGCCATTGTTGTGCGTGTGTGTGCTGTCGACTCGAGTCTCGAGCGTGCGGCACCTTGTGCATGTGCATGCTGAGCATGCACCGCGGGCCCTAAGCGGGCCAGTGTCCGGGCCACGTGCGGGGCTTCGCCCCGCAAATTTGTGGACAACTAAAATTTGTGAGTTGAACTAATGACGCCCGCCGAAAACCTGAAGGGCGCTGGCGGCTGATTCCGATTTAAATACTGCGCTCAGCGCTGAGAGCACCCTTTCAGCGAAACGATTTGTGAACAGTTACAGAACGTTGCCTGCAGAGGCCTACTCAGGCACAGAACAAGCATGCACTGCGATGGACAGAAGCAACGGGGCCGGATGTGAAGCAAAGTGGCGCTCGATACTCAGCGGGCGCTTCCTGCTACGTTGCTGCACCTCGGCCTGCACCAGTCGGCGAGTACTCGTGGTGCCCGTGCTGGTGAGCTCATGAGAAGCGAGCTGGTGTGTTGCCCTGCGCAGCTGCTGTACGCGCCGGTCTGTTTTTCATCGGGTTGGCGAGAGTGCGGCGGCTTCTGACTTTACTGGTGCTGCTTAACCGTGACCTGGCAATGCACCAGCCAGTGCCCTGGCGCTTTCGCACTTGCCGACGACACCCTGGCTCTGGGGGTCTGCTGGTGGCGTTGGCTGCTGAAGCGAGCTGACAGGTAGGTACAGCACCAGTTGTTGACCTACATGCAGGCTGCTCGAAGCTGGTATCGCTTACGCCACTTGCAACAGCAGCACAAGGACGCCAGCAGCAACGGCAGCACAGCGATTGCTTTGCTACCCGCATGCATGCTGATGCAGCAGGGACGGCCACATTGCTTATGTGCGTCACCATCAGCCCCATTCCTGATGTGCGCCACCACCACCATTCGCGGCCGTGCGCTGCTGTCGCCTCCGACACCTTCGCTGCTGCTGCTTGCTGCGCTCTGCCGCTGCTGCACCACAGACACACAAACATCCACCATGGCGTGGTGGAGCAGGGGGGGCAGGCGTCGAAAGCTGCCTCTGGCATCGCTGCAACTCGCTGCGCTTTGGGCGGCAGCGTGGCGGCCGGCGCCAGCGCAGGGCAGCAGCAGCAGCAGCAGCGGTCCCACGTTCACGGAGCCTGCTGTGGCCGCCAGCCCAAGCACCTTCACAGGCCCGCACAACCTGCTGACTGTGGAGTCCTGGCACACGCGAAATGCCACCACAATTTCGTGGAATGTGGGGAGCTCTGTGGGCACGGGCGCTTATGACCGCATCGTGATGTGAGTGCTTGCGCTGAGCAGCTTTTTGCGTCAGCGGTTGCTGACGCTATTCACATGATGTTGGTGTCAGCGTGGCCGCGGCTGTGTATGGTTCCACAAGTGGTGCCGCACGTATTTACTAACACTAAATGGGTAGCATGGCATGAGGCTCTCTCATGGACTGCAGAGAGGGGGTGCTCCACGAAGGTTGCAGTCGAATTTCATGCCGGGTGCAGTCGTCTGAGTGGACCCATGCCGCACCACACCGTGCAACCCAGCACAGCAGCAGCGACGGCATTGTCTGGTAGCAGAGAGCATAGTAGTATGTTGCCAGCGGCCTACCATGCTTCAGCAGCAGGTCAGACTCGCCCTACCAGTGGAATACAGCAGGCATTGCCTGCAAAGCATCAGCAAACATCCCCCCAACGACCCCACGTACACGTACACGCGTTAAGTAGTACGGTACTGCAAATCACATCAGAATCTAGTAAAAAAATCAAGTTTCAGGTAGGGCGTAAACAGGAACATTGTTTTAATCACACTTCATAAACGTCGTTTGCCAGGTAGCCAGTCTAAACTACTGTTCTCCTGCGTGTGCCGCCGCCGCTGCCGTCGCAGCTACGAGGACGCGCTGAGCACCTTCACCTTTCTGCAGGCCACAAACCTCTTCCTAGTGGACGCCCCCCAGGCGACAGACTTCTCTGGCGCCGTCGACTACTGTGCTGAGCAGCCATACCTGTACGACCCACAGGGACCCTTCTACCGCACGGACAGGCACGCACTAGGCCTGCCCCTAGAAGACCTGTGGTTCTACACAAATACACAGGGGCAGGGGGCGGCGGCGGCGGCGGCGGCGGCCCCCAGCGCCAGCGGCAGCGCAGATGTGATGCTGGAGGAGGTGGGGGTGTTCCAGGTGTGCCTGTTTTTGCAGGCGGCGGCGGCGCCGACAGAGTGCGTGCCAGCGGACTGTGTGGCGGTTACAGTGTACCAGCCGCCGGAGGACTACTTGGAGGTGGAGTACACAACCATGGTGGAGCCCGTGGTGGTGCGCTACAACATTGCCACCATTGACGCGCACCCCGGCGACTGGATAAACATGGTGGGCGGGCTAGACACGGCTGCGACGCCGCAGAACACGGTGAGAGGCAGACGTGCGTGTGACTTCACCATGAATTCACCATGAAATCTGAACAAATGGTTGTGTGGTTGGCACGTGGCTGCATGGCAGCAGGAACAAGGATGTGGGTGGGCTCAGCCCGGCTGCACGATAAACAAAGGCAGGAATAGGTCATTTCGTGAGTTCATGTGAATTTACTACTTGGTTGACCACAGACACAGCTGGTGGGGTACAGGCTAGCAGCCCCAAGGGTCTGCTGCTACTACTACAGTATAAATTTTATTGCTTTTCAGTGCCTCCGCACCTTGTGCCACACCACTCGCGATGCATCTGCGACTGTGAGTAGCCGCTCTCTTGCCCCGTGCACAATGCACTTCGCCCTTGTTGATGCCTGCTTGGTAAGCCAAGCAGCAGGTTCGTTGGCGCGCCGCACCACCAGTTACTTGCCGACCTGTAATATGGGCGCCTGCCACCACTATTATATAAGGGGGTGCATAATTGGCAGCTTGCAAGCCGCAGGCATGTTGCGCATGTGCACCATGCCGCATGTGATGACTGCTGATTCTGGCGGCCCTGCGTGTGTATGCACCCGCGGCGCCCCACATGCAGATTGGGCTTCCTGGGATACAGGGCACCACTTTCTACTGGTAGGTACACTACTCCGCCCTGGAACGCAGCTGTGCACTGTGGCTCAATTTTCGACTGTGGCATGCGCCTTGGTCTCGACAACCAGCTGCCAGAGTGCCACTTCAATCCCCTTTGGTCACATTTCTCCCTTTTATGTTGGCACCTGCAGCAAAACCTGGGCGCCACATGTGCACGCGACCCACCTGTGGTGTAGTTACAACATAACCACCCTGCCAGCAACAGTGCCCGCGCAAGCCTTGTCTTCACAGCAACACCGTAGGTGGCATCGGCAGATCCCCGCGCATGCACACTGCGCCACGCGCCGGCCGCCGCACACTCAGCCAACACGCTTGCGCCACACCCCAGTGGTGACAGCTGGAGTGTCCACCACCCTGCGGACGCAGCACCATGCCAGCCACTGCCCTCACATTCACACACACCGCCGCCGCTGCCGCGCCAACCGTGTGCCGCCGCAGCTGGGTATACGGCAGCTCCGACTTTGAACAGTTTCCGGAGAGCAGGGGCGCGCGTGCGTACAGGCCCATGGCGTGCTGGCCTGGGACGCCGGACATGTCCGACCTCACGGACACGCCTGGTGCGGCCGCGTACCAGTGGGGGTCGCTCAGCTACAATATGGGCGGCAGCGGACAGCTCGCCGCCATGTACGCGCTCAACGAGGCCAAGGACTGGTTCCTCATCACGTGAGTGGGTGAATGAAGAGTGGATGATCATGAATGAATGGTCATGAATCACATGATGCATGTGTGTGTACATGGGCGCCCAATGTGGTCAAGGACCAGTTCATTAAACGTGGGTGAATGCTGTGGGGTGGATCATCATTGATGAATGATCATGAACTCATGCAAGTGTGTGAGTAAAGGGAGTGAATGGGCATTTGGTGGTTGCAAAAAATAGGTGGATAGCTGGTTCTGATAAAAGTGCGAGTGTCCTTGTTGCATCATGTGGTTGTGAATGAGTCTCTGGTTGCTGACCACGCTGGAAGGTGGTTCTCCTAATTGGGTGCAATCTGACGGCCCTTCTGCAATAGTTTGCCACCATGTACACTAGGGTCCGGGTACAAGTCCAGGGGCTGTTTTGTTGCCACGTGTATGTATGACCAACTGCTCTCTTGTACAGCAGCGGAATATTAACATTAATGCCAGTTGTGTACAGTGTATATGTGGTACTTCTAGCAGTGGTATATATTTTGTGCTACTGGACATATACATGAGTACTTCTGAAGTAGTACTGAAGTGCTACAGTATACTTCAGAAGTATATACTGCGAAGCACACTTTACAAGTATTTTGGCCCCAGCACAGCCTGCGATACAGCATGAAACGTTGCACGGTCAGTCACCCCATGTCGCCAGACAACAACTCGCCAAAAGCGTGACCATCCCTTGTTCTCGTTGTTTGTGTGGTTGCTTGTGTGCTTTATTGTGTGTTTCCTTGTCTGTGTGTTGTTGTGCGTGTCTGCTGTCATGTGTCCATCCGCCCGAGCAGCCATTTCTACCTGTGCGGCGTGAGCATCACGCAGCACTCCCCCCCCCCCGGCGAGGCCCCTCAAATACCCTCCACATCCCGATTCGAGGTCGACATTTCACAGGAGACTGCCAATGGCTGCACGCCAACGGGTCGCGCCTTTGAGGTGCAGGTGGCCACGGTGCATGAGACACTGGGGTACATGGGCGTGCCAGCCAGCGTGGCGTTTCTTGGGGAGATGGATGGCATGGGCGCCTCCAGCACCAAGGTGACTTGAGGACAACATTTGGTGTCGGAAACCAGCCTTTGGGATAAGTCACGAGGTCGTGAGGCCATGTGTAGGAGCTGGGGTGGCTGCAAGAAGAAGTTGGTATGCGTTGCATTGGCGTATGACGCAAGTGTCATACTTGTACTTCCAAGTACTTGTAGTGAATTCTGTTCAAGTGAACGGGGCTGCTGTTCGCTGTAAGTTGTTGTTGCTAGTCTCGGTTTCGGTATGCATCATCTGGGATGTTTGTGCACTCCATGTGTGACGAGAGCTGCTGGGCGGAGCTGAACTTTAGACAGATGGTCTGTTGCTGTCATGCAACAGTGTGCACAGCACACCAGTAAAGACAGTTGGCAGGTAGCGAGTGCCAAACAATCAGTCTGAAGACCCCGCAAGTGTGCCGAATATGACGGTCATGCTGCACTATTAGCGCCTTTGTGTGGCTGCGTGCGCAGCACCAGTTCAGACACATTGGCATTTCAGTGGCATGGAGGCATTGAGCACAGGCACGCACGTGCATGGCCACCCACAGCCGAGCAGTACCGTGGCAGTCATCCCAGCAGTGACTGCAGGTGGCATGCGCACTGCGCGCATGCTCAGGCGGCAGCGCACAACACGACCAGCTAGTGCTAGCCCTACTACACATGACGGTGCTGAGGCGGAAGCAGCACAACGCAGCGTGTGCCACCGCCCAGCGGGCTGCGTGGCACTGCTCTTTACCTTCAAACCGCACCAAATACTGCCCGCAGATACCTGCACTGCCATGCAGCCGAGCCCCACAGTGACAGCTCCCCCCTGCCCACCACCACCCCCTCCTCCCCCCCTGACCCGCCCGCCCGCTGCACACACACCCCTTCCCTGCCCCCGCCTGCCTCCTGGCCCCACTGTCACCCCCTCCCTTCCCCGTTGCTCCCCCCCGTCCGCCCCCCCCCCCCTCCACTTCCGCCGCCACCGTGCACCCGCCCCACACACCACACAGGTAAGCATCCTGGTGCCCACGGCGGGGGACCACACCGTGTCCTTTGCACTCGCGAGCGGCGCGCCCCTGGGCACGCTGCCGCTGACGGTGCACGCCTCCACTTCGTACGCGCCCTCCGCTGAGCTGCTGGAGGCGCCGCTGTCGTCTGTGCCCACGGGGGGGGGTCTTCTCCTCTACTTCAACTCTCGGGACCTGTACACGAACCCCATAGACGCGGGGGGGGCGGTCTTCACGGCCGCGGTGTCCGGGGAGGATGGCGATGCCAAGGATGGGGTGAGTCAGGGTTGAAGTTTAAGTACAAGTTGTAGTTGTAGTTCAAGTTGAAATTCAAATTGAAGTTACAGTTGAAGTTGAAGTTGAAGTTGGTGACCTGCGGCTGGTATGCGGACGGAGAGGTGCAGGGGTGAGAGCTGCGCGGCCCTCATGGATGCGTGTGCTGCGCGGAGCTGTGTGCTGCGCATGGTGTATTGAAGTCAGAGTCGAAGTTGAAGTGGACGACACAGGGTCATGCAGGCAGCGGCCGACGGCGCTGCCAAAACTCAGTGTAGGTGATGCCAACGGCGGTGGGAATGTGTGCTCGCATTTCAGACAGTTGGTGTCCCGCGTGGGCAGAGCAGCACTCACCGGCCGGAACCAGGCTCACCACCCAGGTGGTGCCAATCTGGTGGACTCTTACAAAGCTGCGGGAAAATGCAGTGGTAAGTTTGTAAACACGTGCCTACAGCCGACTGCACCTGTGGCATGCGCTTCCCTCTCTCAGTGAACCAAGAGTTCACACCCGACCAAAAGCTGCCGCTCGCACCCCCGCCCGCCCCCGACACCAGGTTGCAGTGGTGACCGACCACCTCAACGGCACCTACTCCGTCAGCGCCACCTTCGCCGGCAAGGGCACGCAGTACCTGTCCGTGTACCTCCCCCTGGGGGACGCCGCCACCCCCAGCCACATCCCCGGCAGCCCCTTCGAGATCTACGTGGTGGGCCTGCCGGAGTGCAGCAACCTCAACTTCAATTTTGAAGTTGGGGAGTGCGGCGCCGACAGCAAGCGCCCAGTCACTTACGCCTGGGACCCCGCCGCGCCGTGCACGGGAGGCATGGCTCTACCCGGGACCCGGCGCCAGGAGTGCGACGGCATACCCTACCGCTCCGCCATGGGCCGAGGGCTGACGGCGTTTGCGTGCGTGACGGCGGCGTACGCGCTGCTGCTGATTGCCTTCATTGCACGGCACAGGGGCCACTGGGTGGTCAAGTACTCACAGCCCGTGTTCTGCGCCATGTTCCTGGGCGGGTGCTTTGCGCTGTGCGCGGTCACCATACTCAATTTGGGGCTCGCCTCGCGCGGTGAGTGCCCGGCCCCATGAAAAATACTTGACATGACGTGTACTTCAAAAAGTACTTCAAGGTACCACTGTAGCATATCAATACCTGAAGTAGGTATAGTGTAGATAATTGAATTCGATCAGATGCATACACATACGGATGTATAGATAGGTGGTGAGAGGGAGAGAGGTGCTGCAATCACAGGCATGCTGCCCAAGAATTCTCTTACATCACAGCTGCACTGAAGCTGGCCACAGACTTGGCGGCTGTCACCCAGGCTCTCACCCAAACTGCCAGGGTGTGTGGGAGGGGCAGCTGCGCACCTAGGTGGTGCCATTTGGGCTGGCTGACAGCTGCCTCACCAGGACGGTGCCACTGCCGCACATAGCTTCATAAATGTACATCAGCTCGTGGGTGCGTGTTGCCTTCCTGCCTATCACTCACTACTAGTGATGGGGCACACGGCGCATAAGTTGATACCGTATAACGCACTTGAAGTATTTATATGTCATACCTAAACATGGCGTACTTCTACTGGAAGTGTGTGTTTCTATGCCCGGAAAAACGACATTTTCGGCTGTACACTGTATTTATAGAGACATGCATTGGAGTATTTACATGTCATGCCAAAATACGGCGTATTTCTAGCTACTAGAAGTATGTATTTCTACGCCCGAGAATGCGTTTTCTTTTTTGCTGTATAAAGAACGTGCATTGGAATACGTTATGCGCCATATGTACATGCCGCGTGCGTTATACGGCGTGCAATGCCAAGTTTATACGCTGTGACCCATCACTACATGAGTCACTGCCCACACACCCCTGGCTGCCGCATCCTGTGTGCCGCTTGGCACTCTCCGGTTGACCTGCCTGCAGGGGCGTGCATGTCTCGCCCCTTTCTGGAGCACTTCCTCATGACGTACACGCTCAGCTGCCTGCTGGTCAAGGTTCACCGCGCGTGGAAGCTCTTCAGCTTCAAGAACGGCCTCAAGCGCATCAAGATCTCCAACAAGGACCTCGTCACGCGCATCCTAGGTGGGCGCACGCGCCTGCAGTGCTGAACCACATGCACCAATCACAGCATAGCAGCAGCCTCGCAGAGCAGGCGACAGCAGCGCTGCCTGGAGCCTGACCGCTGCGGCGGCGCGCCACTAACCGCTGCAGTGTGCTGCCCGTTGCCACTGGCGACCGCTGCATGCATTGCAGTCGTCGCGGCTATGAACACCACCCTTCGTAAGACAGCACCACTTGCAGCAAAGTAGTACTACTAGTAGTACTTCAAGAAGTATGTTTTGGCGGACCACCTGCCCTGGCAGGTCAAGCCCCAGCCTGCCGGCCGTTCAAGCCTGCCTGCCTGCAGCACTTCTTGTTGTCGACTGTGCAACGAGTGTTTGTCTCAAGGAAACGGCCATGGACATCGATTGATGCTGGCTTGCATGACCTGGGGTCGTACATACCCGTAAGTGCAAACCAATGCAACTACCTTGCAGTACCTCGACATATATGCGTTAACCGTTACCCCCTACACCCCCCCTCCCCCGCCACACAGCGCTCTGCAGCGTGGACGCAGTCGTGCTGGTGCTGTGGTACAGCATCAGCCCGCCACACGTGAGCCACGACGTGTCCGTGGACACATTTGCAGATATCCCCCACACCACGTGCCACAGCCGCTTCCGCGCCTTTGGGCTGCTCCTGTGGGCGTACAAGGGGGTGCTGGTGGGCACGGGCGTCTTCCTTGCCGTGAAGACCTGGAATATGCAGGAC
This sequence comes from Ophiocytium majus, assembly GCA_032358315.1. NCBI lineage: Eukaryota > Xanthophyceae > Mischococcales > Ophiocytiaceae > Ophiocytium > Ophiocytium majus. The sequence continues at coordinate 9,168 of JAULBY010048817.1, forward strand.
ACCGTCGCGGAGGCCAAGCCAATAGGTGAGGCAGCCACTGCGGCACCTGTAGGTGCCACTGCAGCTCGTTGACCAACGCAAACTGCATGGCCGCGGGTGACTTGCGCCGGCGCCGCCACGGTTGTGACACGCTCAAACAGCTTTGGCTTTTCGGTGTTACGGGGCACGCGCCGTTGTGCGCAGCTGCATGTGCCACCGCGGCCCGGTTAGCATTGTGACCTGCCGTAGAGAATGTATGCTGCTTGTGGGGAGCCCATGGTGACGGCCAGTAGGTGTCTGCCCTGCAGACAATCTGCGCTTGTAGCTCGAGCGAAGGAACCAGTACTGGCGTGTCAGTACTTCATGGGCGCGCGTGAGTGATGCAGCCGCCGCCACAGTTGTAATGGGCTTTCGGTGTTGCGGCAACTCAGGTGCATCACCAGGGGTGTGCATAGTTCATGATCTGTGCAACAGTTCGGTGCCCACCGGATCGGCCGTTGGAGTAACAAACGGCACAGCCTTCGCTGCGTTGAGCTGTGTGCTGTGCCGTGCGCCTCAACGCCCCACCATCGGTGCGCATTGCCGCCATGGCGATGGCAACACGCTGACACACAAAGTGCTAATATGGCGCCCTGCGCGGTGATTGCCCCCCCCTGCGATGTCATGTCCACAGCGACCAGCATCTACTTCATCATGGTGCTGGTCTTGGTCAACATGCTGGTGGTGCTGCTGGTGGGCAGCCCTGTTGTGGGCGTCCTGGTGCACTCTATAACCATCAACACGGGCTGCTTTGTGGCCATGACGCTGCTCTTCATTCCCAAGTGGATCGCGGTCCTCAGGCACCCCGACGAGACCAAACGCGCGGTGAGTCGGGCACCCCTTCCCTGTGCACCTGCAACGCCGCGCAACTCTGAACGTTGCACCACCCACTGCCTGACACAACCCCATTACCAACACCACCCTCCATAAGAGCACGCACACAAAACCTGGCATCACTGCCCACGGCAGCACCAAACCCCCCCCCCCCTCGTCACAGCACCTCACGCCCGCACTCTCCCAGAGCCAGCTGAAACTGCCCCCCCCCCCCACAGACACCCGTGCTGAAACTGCCTCCCCCCCCACACATACCTGTGCACCTCACCCCCTACCCCCTACCTCCCACCCCCCCTGCAGCACGCCAGCGCCGGTTCGCAGCTCACGAGCAAATTCCGCTCCTCCTGCGAGAGCTCCTTCGTTGCGGAAGACCTGAACCCCCACCGCCGCTCTGTCACCATGCGCAACTCCATCGCCATGGTCGCTAGCGCTGTGGCTCGGCTGCAGGGCAGCCGCCGCTCGACCGCCGCTGTGCTAGATGGCACATACCGCGCTTCCGGCAGTGGAAAGGGCGGGGGGAGCGGCGGCGGGGGCCTCAGCGCCTCCGGGCGGTCAAGCTTGGTCAAGGGCTTGGGCGGTGAGTGCATGCGCGTGTGCGCGCGTGCGAAGTGAAGTGCGAAGGGTCCTGGTTGCTGGTTTGGAGCAGTTGGGTGTGGTAGCGGGGTGTGTGTGCCATTGGCTGGTTGTGCTGCGGACGCGGTGTGTGCGCACGGCACGGCTGGTGCGGTGCGACCGCGCAGCGCCACTCCGCTGCCCAGAGCGCCCCGCCACAATGTGGACCACACAGTCGTTGTGAATCTGCAGCGCATGCCCGCCGCCCCCCATCTGACCACCAATAGCTGCTGGGTGTGTCTGTCGCACAGGCACCGGTGGCCGAACACCGGTGATGACACCACAGGGCTCGACTACAAACTTCGGACCACAGCAGGCGCCTTGGAGGCCCAGCAACACCGGCAACAACCTGCCGCAGGGCGCAGGCGGCAGCCACCACAGAACCGGCGGCAGCATGCGCACCAAGCAGCCACTCATGACCGAGATGGGCGGCAGCAGGGGGGGGGGCAGCATGCGGACCAACCAGCCGCTGATGGGGGAGCGCAGCAGCTCCAGGCGCCAGCTCGGCGATCTGGGCTCGCGAGGCAGCGGCATCGGCGGCGGCAGCGGCGGCGGCAGCGGCGCCCGCAGTCCACGCGTGCCTGGTCCGAGCCGTGGGAGTGAGCCCTCCAGTCCCCGTGTTGCCACTTCCGGCAGAGCTTGTCTACCGCCGTTGGCGCCTGTTGGCGGCAGTAACCCACCTAGTCCGCGCATGACAGGCTTCCCCAGCGCAGGCAGTACGCCAAGGGTGTCCGGGTTGCGGGCGAAGCAGTCCATGCGCGTCGTTCCCATGGAAGAGACAGACGACGTGGGGTGAGGGTGCAGTCGTGGTGGGCTGCAGCTGCCGAGCGGACCGATGCCACAGCGCGGCTGCTTGCGCAGGGGAGAAGTTCGCTGCTGAGTGTGTCTGTGGCACCGCCGGGTGGCCAAAATGTTATTGCCAGCCTTGAAAGGTGCACGCAGCGGAACATTGCGCCCCTGCAAAGTGGAGTCATCCTTACATGCGACGAGGGGCAGTTTTCGAGTGTGTGTTGCACAGCATGGCAGTCCTCGCTTCTCTGTAGAGTTTTCGTTCGAACGGGCGCACCATCGGCAGCGCGCGCCTTCTCAGCGTCTACAGACCACTGCTGATCTGGTAATTATAAGGCACACAGGCTAAAGTCACAGCAGACAGACAGGCGTGTCAATTCCTGATCCTTCCGTTTGTCCCAGGTCTAATGCTCGCAACCTGGCACCGAAGGTCAACAATCGCGTACTGTTTTTGCATGACCATCACTCTCTGCACAAACGCGACGACCCATGCCACACAGCTGCAACAGCAGATTGCGCCTCACAGCGACAGACTAGTCACGCACACCACACACACACACAACACGCACACGCACGCGCGCGCACCACACACAAATTTGGAAGCGCTGTTCCGACATAGACGCACCGATTTTATCATGCCTGCTCCAGCATGGCAGCCCTGTCATGAAAAAAAGCGCGCGGACGCGCGTGCCGCATATGCATGCGCCCCCAAGTAC
>JAULBY010048828.1:0-12135 GCA_032358315.1 Ophiocytium majus
GCTTACCCGGTTGAAGTGGTTGGCACCTACCGTCCAAACAGCTTGTCCGCCACGAACACAACGACTTTCATTAGCCAGTATCTGCCAGATGTCTTTATCATGGCTTCGATGATCTACATTTCTGCCTACCAGCGGAACTTTGGACGAGCCAATGATGACCCGCAGATGGCTGTGACCTACGAGAGCCAGTATCAGGCCCTTTTGAAGGGAGCTATCGTGGAGGAAGCCCGCAAGAAGTTTGACGCTTCTGGCTGGTCCTCTCAAAGCCCATCTCCCGTTGCCACGCCTACGAGGGGCTAATTCATGGCCCACCAAAGTCTCAAGCTTATTCCCGGCGTGGATGTCAACAAGACACCAGCCCTTAACGAGGCTGCTATCTCGCAGAGCCAGCTTGTCAGGTTCATCCCTGACAGGACTCTGGGTGGGCTTATTCAAAAGCTTGGCGGTTGGACAAAGTTCTTTGCCAACACCATAAGCTCTACAGTTAGATGCTTGTGGGCTTGGGAAGATACAAATTCTAACTCGTACTTGGCTGTTGGCGCTGAAGGAACCGTGACTGGCGGCGCTTTGTCGGTCATTAATTCGGGCGGCTTAAACGACATAACGCCCAAAAAGACAACTGTGAACGTCGCGGTTAGCGCCACAACTACCGCTGGTAATAGTGGTGTTGTCATAACTGACACGGGCAGAAATATCAGCAGCTACGATGTTGTTGATATTCAAACACAAATTAGCGTTGGCGGCCTTGTCCTTTTTGGGCAATATCAATGTTACAACCCCGGCGGATCAGCTAACACCTATACGATCTATGCTAAGGATGTTCTTGGCAACCCGGCCTTAGCAACATCAAATGTCGCAAATGGCGGCGCTGTTGCTCAATTTGCCACAACGTCCGGCTCTGCAAATGTGTCTGTGACCCTCAATGATCATGGGTATCTAGCTGGCGATACTTTCCCCGTTTTGATTGCTACCACGGTTGGCGGGATCACGATTTATGGGAATTACATCGTAAATAGCGTCACATCATCAAATGTCTTTGTTATCAGCGGAACCACAACCGCCTCATCAACAACGACAGGATATGAAAACAGCGGCCAAGCTCACTACGTCTATTTCAAAGGTATTGGCCCCCTTCCGGCTGGGACGGGATATGGCATTGGCCCCTATGGGATAGGCGCATACGGTTCTGGCGTAGCTCCTGTTCTCACTGGCGGGACGCCCATAACGGCAATTGATTGGACGCTGGACAATTGGGGTCAAATCCTCATTTCCTGCCCACTCAACGGGCCGATTTACACTTGGTCCCCTACCGCTGGGGAGCCGAATGCTAATGTCATCCCTGAAGCACCGACCGTCAATGACGGCATGTTTGTCGCCATGCCTCAACGCCAGATCATTGCGTGGGGATCAACAACCAATGGAATCAAAGACCCGCTTTTGATTCGCTGGTGTGATGTTGAGAACTACAATCAATGGACGGCGCTGATTACCAATCAAGCTGGCTCGTATCGCATTCCCAAAGGGTCTCGCATTGTTCAGTGCATTCAAGCTGGTCAGCAGGGCTTGATATGGACTGATTTGGGCGTATGGGCGATGCAATATGTCGGCCCGCCTTATGTGTACCAGTTCAATGAGCTTGGCACTGGTTGCGGACTTATTGGCAGGAAGGCAGCTACTTCGATCAATGGCGTTTCATACTGGATGGGCCAGAGCCAGTTTTTCAGGCTGTCTGGGAATGGGGTCGAGCCTATCCGCTGTCCGATCTGGGATGTTGTTTTCCAAGACTTGGACACGACAAATCTGGACCGAATCAGGGTTGCCGCCAATTCTCGATTTGGAGAAATCACTTGGTACTTCCCAACTTATGGGAATGGTGGAGAGAATGAAGGGTATGTGAAGTATAACTTCATTCTTGAACAATGGGACTATGGGTTTAATTCCACTGCCAACCCCTACGTCTCTAGGACAGCGTGGATTAACGAATCAGTCCTTGGCGCGCCAATCGGCGCTGCCCTGAACCGTTATATCTATCAGCATGAGACATCGACGGACGCAGATGGCCAGCCAATGGATTCCTATTTCCAGACTGGCTACTTCGTCCTATCCGATGCTGATGTGAAGATGTTCATAGATCAGGTCTGGCCTGACATGAAGTGGGGATACTATGGCGGCGCGCAAAGCGCCAACGTACTATTGACCTTCTATGTCACGGACTACCCCGGCCAAACGCCTTTGGTTTACGGGCCATATACCCTGACGCAGGCGACCACCTACATCACTCCGAGGTTTAGGGGTCGTCTGGTCTCGATCCGTGTCGAGAGCAATGACATTGGCTCGTTCTGGCGGCTTGGCAACTTCCGCTATCGCATCCAAGCTGACGGGAAATTCTGATGTCTGCTAGCCTCGCTGATATTCTCACTGTCCAAAAGAACGGCGTCGTCGCCATCAATGGTCTAGCGCAGGCAACTGCCCGTAGTCTTGGGACACAGACATCCTCGACCGTAACCTCAGCTACCGTCATCTACGTTGGCAAGGGATACCTTGTGAACTTTTCGGTTGTGGTGGCTGGGACGACTGCCGGTACGATTAGCAACACTGGCGACACCGCAACTGTGGCAGCGGCCAATGCTCTTTGCGCGATCCCCGCGACGGTTGGCGTTGTCAAAATTGGGCAAGTTTTTTCGAACGGCTTAGTTGTCACGCCCGGAACAGGCCAATCCGTCAATGTCACGTATTCTCCGGGGTAAACCATGCCGCTAAAAAAAGGCTCCTCACAGAAGACGGTCAGCTCCAACATCAGCGAGTTGATACATTCTGGCCGTCCGCAGAACCAAGCTGTAGCTATTGCGTTGAGCGAAGCACGGAAGAAGCGGGCTTATGGTGGGCAGACGAATGCCCCTACTCAGTCGCATGTCGGCCCGATCCGCAGCCATGTGGCAGGCAGGACGGACCATCTGCCAATGCACGTTCCTTCTGGCTCGTATGTCATCCCAGCCGATATTGTCTCCTCATTTGGGGAAGGCAACACCGAGGCTGGCTTTCGCGTACTAGATACAGTCTTGAAAGAATATGGTAATTCTCCGCAGGCACGAGCCAGTGGGGGTCGTGGCATCCAAGAACAGGTGCCAATCGTGGCTGCTGGCGGGGAGTATGTCATCCCGCCAGAAGTCGTCACAGCAATCGGGAATGGTGACATCGGTTTGGGGCATACAGAGCTAGACACGTTCGTGAAGACGATGCGGAAAAAGCTTATCGACACCCTGAAGAAACTACCCGGCCCGAAAAAGAACTAGAAGGGGAAGTCTATGTTCGATGATTTGGGGGTTCGCTTAGCTCAGCCTGAAGAAGTTCATGACATCATGACAGAGGCATTGCGAGCGTGTGTCGAGAATGGATTTGCAAATGCCAATCAAATCAAGGTCTTAGAGCAAGTCTGGTGCGGGCTTAATCTTGACAATGGTTTAATTGGGGTTATCGGAGAACCGGGAAAACTTGAAGGCGGCATCCTACTCAGGATCACGGATGTATGGTATTCTGACGACAAGGTGTTGGAAGAAAGAGCCATTTTCATCCCACCTGAATATCGCGGTGTCAAAGGGGGACGAGCCAGACGGTTGTGCGAGTTTGCCAAGCGGGCTGCGAAGACGATGGAAATGCCACTTCTGATCGGCGTTTTGTCTAATCATCGCACAGAAGCTAAGGTAAGGTTGTACGAACGTCAGTTTGGCAAGCCGACTGGAGCGTTTTTCCTCTACAATGGCAGCACGGGTTCTGTGCAGGCCGCAGCGGAGTAGATGGCATGGGTGGTGGCGGCGGCAAAGGTGGCGGCGGATCGACCGTACAACAGGTTCAAATTCCGCCAGAGGTGTTGGCGCGGTACAACGCTGTCAACGCTAGAGCCGAGCAAGTCGCTGCGACACCGTTCCAGCCCTACACCGGGGAATTTGTCGCCCCGCTGAACCAAACACAGCAGGCTGGCATCAATGCCACCTCTCAAGCGTCCCAAATGGCACAGCCTTATTACGGGGCTGCCACGCAAGCTACTTTGGGTGGGATGCAGAATGTCGGCCCGCTGACGCAACAGCAGATTGGCTACTATCAAAACCCTTACACCCAAGCTGTTGTTGACCCTACTCTTCGTGCGTTGCAGCAACAGCAAGGCCAGCAGCTTTCCGAACAGCAGTCGCAGGCCATTAAGTCTGGTGCTTTTGGCGGTGATAGGTCTGGAATTGCCCGCGCCACCTTGCAGGGCCAGCAGAACCTTGCTCTTGGGCAGGCTATCGCGCCTCTCTATCAGCAGGGTTACAACACGGCTGTGCAGACCGCTATGGGCCAGCAGGGCGTTGTGGCGGCTGATCTGGCTCGTCAACTTACTGGTGGCCAGCAGCTTGGCAATCTTGGCAGTGCTGCCCAGCAGGCCGCCCTGTCAGGCGCGCAGGCACAGATTGCGGCTGGAACGCTGCCTCAGCAAACACAGCAGGCTGAAGATACTGCCAAGTATCAGCAGTTCATGCAGGAGAAGGGTTACCCCTTCCAAACGACACAGTTCTTGGCGAACATCGCCGAGGGAACCGGCGCGCTGTCTGGCAACACCACCACCCAGACGCAGGGCGGCGGCTTCTTCAGTTCTGACGCCCGCCTGAAGGAAAACATCGAGCCTATCGGTGAGTTGTTCGATGGCCAGACGGTCTATCGCTACAACTATAAGGACGACAAGCGGAAGACGACTCAGATTGGCCTGATCGCGCAGGAAGCCGCTGAAGAGCGGAAGCCCGGCGTTGGTGTCGATGATGATGGCTTCTTGGCTGTCAATTATCATGATGTCACGGATGATGCGGCTGAGGCTGGCAAGGGTCTGGTGCCAAATTCCATGGGCGGCGCAGTCCGTTCGGCTGGCGCGTTTGCTCGCGGTGGTTATGCCACTCAGGGCGGCGTAGACTTTGGCAGCCTGATCGCTGCCCAGCAGGCCATGTACGATGCCAATCCGGTTACTGCCAAGAAGAAGTCTGGCGAGGGTGGTCTTGGCATTCCTTCTGACTCTAAGGCACCAAGAAGCCTGCAAGTTCCGGCTATGTTGAAGCCTGACAAGAAGGAAAACCCCATCAAATCTGCGATGGAAATGGGACAGGGTGTCGCCAAGACAGGCGAAGCTGTTAAGAAAATCAGCGAAATGTCGCCCATCCAAGGCACAAAATCTTGGTGGAATGAGACATTTGGCAGTGGCGACAAGAACACCACCCGTGTTCCCGGTGGTGAAAGCCCTGCTGCGGCTAAAGGCACAAAGGTTGCTGGTGTAGGAGGCGGCGATGGCATGGGTGGAAATCCCATGGAAGGTGATGATCGCGGCCTTGTGCCAAAGGGGTATGCTTCAAACCCAACGGCTGACGCTGGTCGCCAGCCTTTCATGCCTGATGCCAACAACAACGTAGACGTTGCCTACTCTGGACAAGCTTACCAACTGCCACAAACTGCCGCTCAACCTCCGCTTCAGGGCATTCAAGCGCAAAATGCGGCCTTCGAAAATGCAGATGGCGGTTCTGGCTTAGACACTGCCGCAGACGATTCGCTCAAGAACATGGGCGGCGACAACATGGACTTTGCGTCGTCCTTGGACAGCCTTGGCGACTTTGCCGACTACGGTTCCAATGCGATGGATTTCGCCGATGCAGGGGACTTCGCTGACCTTGGTGACGCCATGGCCTTTGTGAAGCGCGGCGGTCGCATTGGCAGTTACGCCCATGGCGGTTTAATCCCCCGTCAAAACTACTCTACATCAGGCTCGGTTCTACCGTACAACGCATTTGAAAACCCCAATAAAATCATCGACGACACGCTTGCCGATCAAGAAAGCGAATCGAAGGACGATGCCTCGCAGTTCAACTCCATGAAACCTAAGATCAGCAATAGTAGCGGGAACAATGATGGCGGTTTTGGGTTTGGCGATGCTGTCAAAGGTATCGGAACGGCAGTTCAGATAGCCAGCATGTTCTCCGATGCCCGCCTCAAGAAGAACATTGAGCCGGTTGGCAAGACCTACGATGGCCAGAACATCTATCGCTACGACTTTGGCGATGGGAACACCCAGCTTGGCCTGATTGCTCAAGAGGTTGCCAAACACACGCCACACGCTGTCCATAAGAAGGACGGCTACCTGACGGTTGATTACAAACACGCTACTGAGGCTGCCAAGCCCTATGCCAGTGGCGGTCTGGTGCCTCGCGAATACCACAACGGCGAAGATGGCAATGTCGTTGGTCAGACGTTTGACCGTGAGGCTGTTGCTGCGGCTGCTAATGATGACGAGCCAGTTGGCCTCGACCCGAGGCTGATGGCGCTTGCGCCTGACACGAGCCAGCCCCGCAACGTCAGGAACAACAACCCCGGCAACCTTGAGGCTTCTTCTTGGACACAGAAGCAGCCCGGATATGCCGGAACAGACGGACGTTTTGCCATCTTTGAGACGCCAGAGCATGGCTCTCAAGCGATGCAAACCCTGATTGGCAACAAGGCCAGCAAGGGAATGAACACTCCTGCTTCGCTGATTACCTCATGGGCCAGCGAGCCGGGAAGCCCGCCTCCTGAAGCTTATGTCCGGCATGTGGCGAAGACCTTGGGTATTGGCCCGAACGATCCGTTCGACGCTTCTGACCCGGCTGTCCGTGAGAAGCTGGCAACCGCCATGTTCCAGTTTGAGGGTGGCAACAAGGTCAAGGGTGAAGCCGCTCCTCGTCCTCCCAAGGATGTTGGGCCGTCCGAACCCGGCCTTGGCTCGTTCCTTTCTGGCAAGAGCGGCAAGGGCAAGTTTGATGGCGTTGAGGCTAAGAATGCCAGCCTTGGCGATGTTTTCAGGGAATACGCCCCGTCTGGTATGCCCACTTCCGAGAACGCATGGTTGCCAGCCCTTGGCTTCCTTGGCGGTATGCTGTCTTCGCCCAACCCCAAACTTCTTGGGGCGATTGGCAGTGGCCTTGTGTCTGGCGTCTCTACTCAGTTTGAATTGGACAAGCTGAACGAGGATCGCGTCAAAAACGCCTACAACATGATGAAGGACCGTTTCACAGACTCGATGCAGATCGACGCCAACGGTATGCCCTACATGATGAAGTTGGATAAGGACACCGGCAAGCTGTACACCCCAGAACAGATGACCGCTGTTCGCAGCAACATCATGAAGGCTATGGGCGTAAACCCTGCTTCATATGGGGTAGTCGGCGGCACGAGCCAACCGCCCGTCAAGGGGGACAATGCTGTTGCCTCGTCCGCGCCTGCCGCTCTTCCCAAGCCGGGAGAGACTAAGGTTGCAGAGGGTGAGGCTGGCGCTGCTGGTTCTGCCACGGCTCCAAAGAAGGCTGCCGACCCGATCAGGGCCGCCGCCGCCGCCATGTATTCTCTGCCCCCAGACGGGATGGATCAAACTGAGATGTCTAAAGCTCAGTTGAAGTCCGCTGCTTTCTGGAACCCGAAAGAGTATTCGGTAGCGGAAGACCCCATGGCTATCGTTGCCAACATCCAAAATCTCAAGGCCCGTGTTAAGGCGTGGGATGCGTATGGGACACCGGAAGCAGCAAAAACTGCGAACGAATTTAAGGGCCAAATCAAAGCCGAGACAGATCGCCTTGATGCAATTCTTGGCGAGGCTGTTGAGAACGTCGCTAAAAGGAATGAAGGCATTCAGGCGGCTACCGTTGCCAAAGCTGACAAGTTTGGCGATGAAATCAAACAGCGTACTGAGAAGTATCGCACAATCAGAAGCCAGCTTCTCCGGCTTGCCGATCTTCAGGCTGAGGGCTTGAACACCGGCAAAGGCGCGGAAGCTGTTCGCGATATGGTCAGCTTCGCACAAACCATATCGGGCGGCGCAATTGAGATGCCGTTCCTGTCAAGTTTGACCAATGCAGGCCAATTTGACCATGCGGCCAAGATTGCGGCAGCGCAGATTGTCAACGGTGTCAAAGAGGCTGGCCTGCAACGCGCGCCTGCCGCTGGCTTGAAGACAGAGGCTAAAATCACGCCCAGCACAGAAATGTCACCGGGTGGCATCCATCAGTTGCTGGGTCAAATGCTTGGCGAAATGGATTATGTCCACGAGCGTGATAAGGCTTACATGCAAGGCAAAAACCGCTGGTCTGACCCGTCTAGGTTCATGGACAAGTACGACCAAGAAGGCGGCCCGAAGGGCGGCGACTATAAGTACAACAAGAAGGTGGCTGAGGCATTTAGCCAACTTCCCATACCGACGAAGGGTGGCAAGGACATCCCAGAAGTCATTGATAGCCTTCGTAAGAAGTATGGCGAATATGGCTATACCCCCAAGGGTCAAAAGGAAGTTGCGCCTGCCGCAGCGCCTGCCATCTCTCCTGCCGAAAGAGCCAGTGCTTTGGAATGGCTGAACAGGCCCGAGAACGCAAATGACCCTCGTGCTGCGCAGATAAGGCAACGGTTGGGAGTCCAGTAATGGCTGACAATTTCGACCCGGATGCCTTTCTGGCAAGTGGCTCCCCCCCCAGCGGGGGAGGGTTTGACCCGGATGCTTTTCTGGCTGGTCCAAGGCGTGTAACTGCCACGCCCGGCCAAGAGAAGTATGCCGAGGATGAGGCCCTACTTGCCCAGAACCGTGGTGCCGTTCCTGACGCTGCTAAGGCTGCTGGGTGGGCTGGTGGCAATGCTGCCCTTATGTATCTGCCAAGGGCGGCTGCGGCAGGCTACGAATCCTTCGTGGAAGAAAAGCCGTACAAGCAGGCCTTGAAGGAACAGACGGAATATGAAGAGGCGCTTTACCGCCAAAACCCCAAAGCCTCCATGGTTGGTACTGGCGTTGGTCTGGTAGGTGGTCTTGCTGTCCCTCTTGGCCCGGTAGCTACCCTTGGCAAGGCTGCCAACGCTGCCACGGCTGCAAAGCTCGGATCAACAGCGGGCAAGGTTGCCGAAGGCGCTACCACTGGCAGCATCTTGTCTGGTGTCAGCGGGATAGCTGCCACTGCTGACCCCTCCACGGCGCTGATGGACGCCGCTATTGGTGCTGGTGTTGGTGGCGCTGCCACGCCTCTCCTTGGCGCGTTGGGCAACTACTTCACCAAGCTGCCTGCTGTCAGGGATGCCAGTGGCAATCTCACTGCTGATGCAGAACGAGCCATCGACACTGCCTTCAAGGGTCGGATGACAGCCGACGACATCGCCTCATTTAAGAACGAGCTTATTGCTTCGTTTGAGAAGAGCGGCATATCTCCTGCGGCGGCTCGTGAGGCCCTTCTTGTCAAAGAGAGCATGACGCCGACTGCGAGCATCGTGACGGGCAAGAAAGCCCCTGAGTCGGTGTCCTATCTTGGCGAGCAAGCTGCCAAGGAAGGTGCCGAGACGATTGCCCAGAAGGCCGAGTCTTTGGCTGGCCAAGCGCCTGCCCCCGGAGATGTGGCGCGGCTTGTCCATGGCGCTGAAACCACCACGCATGGGGCTGGGACACAGGCTTACGACGACCTTGGAAAGTATGTCGAGACCTTCAAGCCTGAAGCATCCAACCTCTTTCTCCCTGCGATCAAGAAAGAGCTTTACGGGGCGGCGGGGAGCGGGAGCCGCTTTGCCACTACGGCGGAAGACCTTAGCACTATGAATTTGGGCAAAGCTGCCGAGGCGTTCAAGCTCATCGAGAAGGGTATTCACTCTAGCGAGTTTTTAATCAAAAACCCTGCTACAGGTGTTGCCCAGTTTGACATGGCAAATGTCGGAGCGATCAAGACGACCCTTAATGAACTTGAAAGGTCTGCTGGCGGAAAAGATCGTGTTGCGGTCAAACGGATCAAGGCCGGTTTTGATGAAGCTTTGAACGATGCGTTTGCCAAAAACCTCTTCAATGGCAATGCGCAGGCTCTTGTCGATTTCCGCGCGGCAGATGCACTGTGGAGGAAGTACAAGGTCAACTTCTATGACAAAACTGGCCCTAGCGCCGGAACCTTCAAAAAAGCTTTGGATGCCATGCTGGACCAACAGCTAGGCAAGATGCCACAGAATCTTCCCGGTGCGGCTGCCGAGACAGCACAGGGCATCATGACCGCAGGCTTGCTGAACAAGACCTACGGCACTGATCTTTACAACCGCATGTCACGGGCCTTGAGCAATGACCCTGCCGCTCTTGCCACCATCAAGAGTGAAATGCGGAACAATGTTCTAGCAAACCCCGCCGACATGAAGACGTTCTCCAAGAGCATTGACGACTTCCTGAAGAACCATGGCGGCCCCAATGGCCTTGCTAACAAGATATTTGACAAGCCGGGTGAGCTTGCTGACCTTCGCCGCTTGTCTGAAGCCGCCAAGCTCATTGACAACAGGCCAATCTCCCAGCCTGACAAGCAGTACGCCTTGTCAAAAGTAGCAGGTAAGCTGACAAGCCTTGCGGCTGCCGGGGTAGGTTTCCCGCTCCACGGGTTAGCAGGCGCGGTTGCTGGGTATATTGGCAGTGATGTGGCTGGCACCGCGAAGGGGGCTGTCCAAGGCGTTTTGGCCCGCAGGGCTGAGGCGGCAGGCGCGCCTAAAGCATACAGGAAGGCCCCTGAGTCTATGCGGGTGTTTGACCAAGCCCCAGACACTGGCTCGTTGGTCAGGAACATTTCGGCCCTTGGCGGCGTAGGCGTCCCCGGCTATGTGGAGCCTACAACCTTGCCTCCAATCGCTAGGGCTTCTGGCGGTCGCGTATCCGCCAAGCTGGTAGCAGAGGTTGAACGGGCCAAGAAGACGGTTAATAATCGAACGAAGGTGCTTCTGGACGCTGACGACAGCCATGTGGCACGGGCGTTGGAGATCGCCAACCAAAACCTTGAGGGCTGATCCATGGCTTCTTCTTTCACCACGAATAAAGACATCGAGAAGCCCGGAAACGGCGACTACGTTGACACATGGAATGTGCCACTCAACGGTGACATGACAGTTGTTGACTACGCCCTTGGAACCTCCCAGAGCTTTAATGCCACGGCTGGTTCTCAAACTCTTGGCACTTACGATCACACCACAAAAGCTCTATCTACTTACAGCTATGTCCCGATGTTCCTCAACATCACTGGTGCCATATCTGCCAACGTAATCTACACCATTCCATCCGGTGTTGGCGGCCAGTGGATCGTCTACAATTCTACGACTGACGCGACTACAGGCCCTTGGTATATCGTTTTTGCTTCCGCTGGCGGTGGCAGGAGTGTGGCAGTGCCACGGCTTTCAAGGATCACCATTGTCTCCGATGGGACAAACATAGATTTCATGGGCTATGCAGTCCTTAATTACACATCTAGCGGAAGCTTGGCCGTTACCGGAAGTTTAACTGCGGGTACTTCGGTCACTGCCGGAACTACGGCGTCTGACAGCATCGGCGATCTTAGAAACGTCCCGCCAAATGCCCAGACAGGTGCGTATGTCCTTGTTGCCACTGACAATGGTAAATATATCTCGATCACTACAGGCGGGGTCACTGTTCCATCTGCAATCTTCTCTGCGGGGCAGACTATCTCGATCTACAATAACTCTGCATCTAGCCAGACAATTACGCAGGGGACATCTGTCACCATGACGTTGGCAGGAACTGCGACAACTGGAGACCGCACATTGGCCCAGAACGGTCTTGCTACAATCCTTTGCACTGGGACCAACACTTTTGTCATCACTGGCGCCGGTGTGTCTTAAACGAAAGACCCCAGCCGGTTAGGGCTGGGGCAAGTGTTTCGAACAAATCACTGAAGAGGCTGGGCCAACAAGCGCCTGACGCAAAACTACCGCCGCATGTAGGCCAAGGACTATTCCTTGACCCTGTTAGTGTGCCACAGTTTGGTCTAGCAGCAAGCTTAGCAACGGCCAAAAGTGATGTTTTTTTCTGCCTTGATGTCTTGGTTGCGCCAGCACCAACATTCACCATCCTCTTGGAAGACCACCCATATAAGGTCTGCCTCCACGCCATAGTCGATCATCACATGGGCGATCCCTTTGCCTTTTGGAGTGACGACAGGAATGGCTGGGTTAAGTTGTAGCATCATTGCTCTTCACCTTTTTTCGGGCGATCATATTGGGCGTGTTGCATCTTGCATGATGCTCTGCACAATAGGAACTGCCAAGCTTCTTTACTTCGTTGCAGAACAGGAAGTCCTTAGCCATGCCACT
>JAULBY010048839.1:0-12133 GCA_032358315.1 Ophiocytium majus
CTCTAAGGGAAGCCTGGCATGTTGCCAGAGCACTACTCTAACGGATTACAGCCCCATGTCCCAGGGGACCTGCTCCCCCCCACCCGGCTCCAAAATGAAGTACGCGACAAGTTCAACTTGGAGTTTGTTGGTGTGGATGGGTGCAAGGTGAGGTGCGCGGTTGCTGGAGGGCGCTGCTGCATGTGATCAACTGGAAGAGAGTTGCTGAAGGTGCTGATGACTCGGATGCAGACATGGTACGAACCCGCGCTCCCGGCAGTGTGAACACGTGCTCATGCTACTTTCGACTCCCTTTAAGGAGTCGAGTACCACGAATGGTGTGCCCCATATGTGCGGTAGCTCGCAGCCGCAGCCACCGCCTGGGTGGGAAAAGTGCTACTGCTTGCCCCTACAGCTGATGTTGCTGTTGAGTCGGTGCCAGTTGAAGCGGAGATTTGTGTTCGTCTTCGCTTCCACGGGGGGGGCAGGCATGGTATGGCCACCACTGGCTTGATAGCCTGTCAGAAGCGGTCCACTGCCGAAAACCGTTTCGTGGCTGCTGCTGCTGCTGCTGCTGCTTGGCTACGTGCTGTGTATGTGTTGCTCAGAGAGCAACCTCAACCTCCACCCCGTACACTCACCTTGTTCCCTGTCTGTGAAACTCCGTCTTGACACGGGGGCGGATCCAGCGCTGACTCGCACCAGCAACCATAGCCCGGCCAGCAGGGTGAAGAATCTCTCTAGCAACACCATGCTGCTGTGAGAGTGTGTGTGACCCTTGCGTCAGTGTGTGTGCGACCTTGCTCCTCGTTGCACGGCCGCAGTAAAACTTCAACACCGCAACTTCAACAACGCACACGACACGCACTTTTGGAGCCACAAGTTGGTGCAGTTTGCAAAAGCTGACATGCGTGTGCCACAGCTGAGATACTAGGAGGGGGGGAAATGCCACGCTGCACACCATCAGGGAGGGGTAGGTTTGGCGCTCCACTCAGTCCACTGCGAGCACATTCAACAAACTTGAAGTTTGTCCACGTAATACACTTGAAGTTGAAGATGGCGGTCGCTGTTGAGCACGCCGATAATTTACTGTCGAATTGATCCGTGTCTACATATACATATATGCTCTCACACACACACCATGTCGTGAGCATACCGGCCGTGGTACCACAGTATGAGCCTGCGGGTAAAGTGCCGGTGCCACCGCGCATGTGGCAGCAGTGCACCAGCGGCACCCATGGGCCACTGCAGTTGCCCGCGCCGGTCAGTAAGCTTCGCAGGGAGGGCAGCACCAGCGGCTCACTCCACTTATCACCAGCTGCAACGTGGCGCACTGCAAGGTGACCTATGGCCAACAGACAGCTTCAAACGCCAGCGCGCCACGCGGCTGGCGACTGTGGACAGCCCCGCACAGAGCTGCGGCCTACCATAATATGATACTGCTCGGGCTATCACCGCAGCAGGCTTGCCTTGGCGGGGTGCACCGGGCATGCAACAGCAAGCCACCAAGCCATTGATAGCGCCAAGGGTCATCAAAGTCAGCTTGCCACACACGCGCGCTCATTTGGGAGTGCCATGTCCCAGCTTCGTTGGCAGGCACCACAACGCACACACCAGGATGCCCTACCTACGTCACCAACGCTTGGTGGATGTTTTTCTTTGATCTGCTTGTGACGCATGCCACTCTCATGCCCGCGGCAGCGACCCCAGCAGCGCCACATAATCCTCATAGTAAATGTTGCCGTCGCCGTGATCCCGTGCTGCCGCCATGAAGGCTTCCAACTCCTTGTCTTTGAAGGGAGCGCCCTTGGTAACCAGCAGCTCTCGCATCATGTTGGCGTCCACGTGGCCCGTGCCCGCCTCGTCCAGAGCCTTGAAGGCCTGTGCTCAGCAGCCGAGGTGTAGCGGTGCGGTGCTCAGCAGGTGACGTGCGGTGCTGCTCAGCAGGTGCAGAGCAATGAGGTGTGCTCAGCAGAAGAAGAGCAGCGGTGCGGTGCTCAGCAGGTGAAGTGCGGCAGCGGCAGTGCTCAGCAGGTGCAGAGCAGTGGTGCTGAGCAGCATGTGGAGGAGTGGGAGCGCTCAGCAGAGGTGAGCGGTGGTGCTCAGCAAGTGAAAACTAGCAGTGGCGGTGCTCAGCATGAGAGAAGTCGTACAGTGCTCGGCAGGTGTAGTGCAATGGGAGTGCTCAGCATGTAAAAGGCAAGCAGCGGCAGCAGTGTTCCGCAGGCGTAGCACAGCAGCGGTAGTGCCTGCTGAGGGGGCAGCAGTGGTACTGCTGAGAAGATGCGAGTGCCAGCAGCAGCGCACCTCCATTTCAGAGCCAGTACACCTTCGACTGGTGGTGGGGATGCACACAAGTCGTGGCCCTACATATGATGCACTAGAACCTACAGGAGTGGTATGACGTAGCATCGAGCGGGAGTGATCGCCTTCATCGTGGACTGCTCGCTACTGAGGCGTTGCAAGTTGAACAAGAGATGAGCTGCCCCAACACCTACTAGTAGAGCGCTACATAATGTATACTTCAAGTATGTACTTCAAGTAGTATAGACTTCAGTGTATGCTCAGCGGTGGTGGGCCAGCCTGTCCCTTCGCATCAGTGTAGTGCTGCCTTGTGCTGAAGTAGTTATAAGGGTCAGTTATTATGTTGCATCCAAACAACAGGGGTGGGATACTTTCCTTTGGGAGCCATGCAAGGCCTTCAAAAGTAACTTACCCTACAGGTAGCGTTGATCTAGCTGACAACTAAACAACAATGGGCGAGAGCAGGTTACTTTTGCAGCTTCAAAGACCTTCACCAGAAGTTTTTTATCCGGGCAACTGCTTTGGCACGATACAAAAAGCTACGCAGCCATTTTTCCCCCCACTTCACACCATTGCCAATTCAAGTTTCAACATGTGGCTGAGGAACATGTGGTGCTTGCCGCAGCATCCACGCCTAGGCGCGTGGTGCTACACGTCAGAGCAAGTTCATTTTCCGCTCAAAAGGGAAACCCACATTGCCACCAGTACGTGTGCAGCATCTTAAGTAGGTATGCCTGTGACCAGTGCTACGCATAACGATTTTAGCAACATCCTCGTGTTGGACGCATATCTCAAGCAACAATGCATGCTTTGCTGGGCTGCGGGAAGCAACAGCCGCTGCAGCAGCAGCAACAGTGGCAGGCATTGCAGCATGTCCCAGCTTCACTACTGGCGCCCTGACCTGCAGCAGCCAGGTTGTGGGGGCTAGCTCCCACTGGTGGCTCGCAAGCACCTCTTGCAGCTATTGCTGGACTATGTGCATGCCTTGATACAAACACGCAGACTGTGTAGTACTTGTATCAAACTTCGCTTGGGGCGTGGGCAGGTCCTGATATTACGTACCACTACGTACTTTGAAGTACTACTACTTGGGCTCTTGGACGCCCACAAGCGCAAATAAAGAAACTACTGCAGTATCAGAGCACTGCAGCAATACTCTGCACCTTAAGTGCAACACGCAAAAGGGTGGTTGCGCAAAGCCACACTGCCTAACCTGGAGCAGTGTGTCCTCAGAATCTGGCTCCCATTGCCTGCTCGCCAGCAGCTCCAGCATTTTTGCCTCGAATTTGTCAAACGCCACGGGAACAGAGTCGTCGGGCCCCTGCAGGTCCGGCATGATGTCAGTTTTGAGCGCCACCTCTGTGGGGAACACGCCCAAGTACCTGCGCCACAAACAGCAGCAGAAGTGGTGTGTGACTTGCGGCTGGCGCGGTAGAAACCTCTCCTCCCCTCCCCTTCATGCCTCACACATAGAGGGTGGTTGAGTAACTTGTGTGTACAACGACCCACCCGCGAAGTATGGCATGTGCTTGGTGTATTTCACGGCATTTGAGTGCTGCCCAGGCAGTACCCTGGCAGCCAGCCAGGCAGCTAATCACAACAGCCTCAATGCACAATATATTTCAGGATGTCCTCGTACCGCATGGTGGTGATGGCGTCCTCAGCGCATATGGCCGCCTTCTTCTCCTTGTCGAACAGAGCGAAGGCCGTCTGTATGCGGTCCCGCTGCGCCTCCACCCATTGTTCGTCCATGACCGCTGCTGCTGCTGCTCACGCCACTCCTTCCGCAGCAACGGATGCTGCGCCACGAGCTCCACCAACTGCTGCTGATCCTCTCTGTAGCTCCAGCGTGGTGGATGGTCAGCCCACTTGTCTTTTCCAAGGCAGGCAGCCTGTCACCTGCTTTGCTCACTGGCCCACGCCACAGCCTGTGTGCTTGCTACTACCGGTGGGGCTCCGCTTCAGTCGCCGGCACGTCGCAACAGGCAGTGGTAGTTGTGTTCGGCGAACCACTTGGCTAGTGCTTGCGCAACTGACACACACATGTATACATATATATGCACATGTGGTTTGTAGTGTCGTCGAAAAAAACGTTTCGTAACGTATTGAACGTGAACACCGTGAATTCACGTCCACACTTCATGTTCACGTGCGTGCGTGCGCGCAGTTCAGATCCAAAACCAAGCGATCCATATCTCCAAACCTGCGCGGGAAAGCCAGCCACCAGCAGCGCTGCGCCGGGTGACAGCCCCAGGCCGACCAGCAGTACCTGCACTGCAACGCTCCTCCTGCAGCGTGCGTGACATCGGTCAGATGATGGGCACCACATCGCGGGCGACGGCGGTGTGCATGTTAGCACTCCTTGCAGCCTCAGACGCTTTCATAGCACCGTCAACCACATCTGCAGCAGCTGTGGCGGCCAGGGCAGCTGTGGTGGGGAGCAGCAGGGGGGGCGCTGCTGCTGTCCTGGTCCGGCAGAGCGGGGGATCCTACGCTGAAAGACTCAGGCAGGCCAGGGAGCAGAAAGCAGCTAATACAGCTGCAGCACCGCCACCGCCGCAGCCTGCAGCTGTTCAGCCACCAGCGGCAGTTGCTCGTGCTGCTCCCCCGCAACAGCAGCAGCAGCAGCCTGCCAGCGCACCTAGCCCTTTCACAGAGGAGATGAAGGAGCAGCTGCAGACAGCCATAGACCTGCTGTCGCGCAGGCTCAAAAGCGGCAAGCCTCTCAACGGGGAGCAGTTTGAGAGGTTCGAGGCCGCAGTAACTGCAATCATGGCTGACGCTGCCCCGCAAGTGGCGGGAGTGGCGCCGCCGGCGGAGTGCCCCATGAGCGAGCAGGCGTCAACTGCAGCGGCTGGAGCTGCTGCTGTGCACATGGGAGTGGGTGACGCTCCACAGGAGGAGGAGGACGACGATGACGAGAGCGAGGGTCCCGCGTGGGACCCGTCGAAGGGCTATGGTGTGCCGGTGGGGACCAAAAATGTGAGTGCCATGAGCATGTATGTATGTACATTATCTATATATTTACATGCGCTATGCACGTACGTGTTGTGGGTGGGGGAGAGAGCGGTGCTGCGCTGGCTATCATTGAGTGCGTCGGCAGGATGAATATGTTGTCCAAGGCTACGGAAGACAAGTTCAACCGCAAAAAGTCACACTTGCGGTGCGAGTTAGAGCAGGCTTTCAACAAGCACATCATCACCTACCAAAACAGCATATTTTTTCGTGGATTTTCAACGATGTGGTCTGAAGGATAATACGTGCTGGCTTTGGCCCAGACCACCCGAAGAAACAAGTCTAACGCAGGCAGCTTTGGTTCGTCAGGGATGGGCCATGGTGCTCAACATGTGCACCACAGTGAGTTGGTAGTGCTCCAGCTGTTGGCGCACATAGCATATCACAAGTTGTTACATTACCGCTGGCTTACTTGCATAGCTAGCATATATATATACTATGAAGTACAGCACCACTGGGCTGATGCCTCAGCAAACCCTTGCAGGTAGTCGTGCCAATGCACCACAGGTTGAACATGTCGCACACAATAATAAAGTCCCTACCTCACGATAGCTATGTCATGCAAGGCACCATGTGCCACCCAAGCACTACGGCACCAGCAGCCTGCGTTCTAGCCAGTGGTGCTGGTGTATAGCCAGTGGTGCTGGTGTACAGCCAGTGGTGCCAGTGGTGCTGGTGTACCAGCGGTGCTTGTGCAATATCTTGGTTGTTTTTTCTAGCATTGATCTGCCAGTTCCTTTGTTCCCGCCAGTGGTTTGCACAGTCTAAGCCCTTGAGGCACCACCACCAGTGGTCGCCATGCCCTTGAGCCAGCCACAGTATGCATGTACAACACCTGTAGGTACTGGTATAGGTATTGTTAACACACATATATATAATAGGTGTGCACATACACTCACACCTGCGCGTGAGTACTGCTTGGGACGTGCACAGATACTGGCATTCATGTCCCTGCAAGTGTTAGTCTAAGCTTGCACAACACGACAGCAGCCGCTATTCTGCTTGCTGGGGGTGTTACGGCTGGAAGACTGCTGGCACATAGTAGCGCACGGCTGCTATTCTGTGGCAGACAGCAGTACCATCTTGTTCCCAAGTAGTCAGCCCGGCAGCAACAAATTTGTGGGGTATGCATTGTTTTTAATAGCCACTCATAAGTAACAAACCCTAGCATTTACAACAGCTGCCAACACAAAGAAACGTGGGTAGAAAGTTACTCTGGGAGGCTTACAATAATTCATGAAAGTTGCCACCCTGAACGGCTACTTTGGAACAAGGCGGTACACTGTAGCCAATCCCAGCGTAGGCGCTTCCGGCGCACTGGTCATTGAGAAATGTGCCCCCATGTGAGCACCACCAAGTACCATTGCCACACAGAACCCCTGTGCCCTACGGCATCAGGCACACCCGAGTGCACCTGTAGGTAGCAGTCAACGCAATGGTGGCCACCATGCCACCCTTGTAGAAAACTTGCGCGCATGGCTGCACCCCCTGTGGCGGCGGCATGCACTGGCGGAATGCCGCGTTACCACACAGCTCGAAGCCAGCTGGCGGTACTAGTCTGGTGCCACTGCCCGCTGCATGTGTGAGGTAGGGACTGCAAAGGGCGGTATATCCTGCCCACTCGGACGCTCCGCTCGCGTCTCGACCTGGAACATGTGTGTTGCACAGGCGGCAGTGCTGGGTGGTGCAGTGGGATTTGCAGCATGGCATGCGGACGCACACACCTGCACAGTGTCCGGCACGGGCCTGGTGGCTATGTTTGCTTAGCCAGCTGTGCTGCATGCTTGACCAAGTGTGCTCAAGTGTGCGGAGCGGCATGCCTACAGGTGGCAATAGGCGCGCGCCTTCAGTCCGTGCGGCAGCTGTGCCCATACACGTGCGCTCCCACATGGTGCGAGCGGCTTTTGTGGTGCTTACAAGTTTCCTGGTCTTTTAGCAGTCTTGTATACTTCGGTAAAAGTACAGGTATACTTCAGAAGTACTTCAACTACTTCAAGAGGTATATGCTATCGGGCTGTGATGTGGCATGCTTGGACATGCCATCCATGCCACTGCAGACTGTGCAGGCCGTGTTGCTGCAGTGACGGTAGGTGCCGCAGGTGCACGTACTGCCACTCGTATCCCAGTTGGTCAGCATTACATTGCGAAACCAGTGCAAGATGGTGCACGTGGTCCAGCCAAATGCTCACCGCACTTGGCCATGTACTTACTTCCCATTTACTATGACAAATGCTTGGTAAAAGTAGCCAACCACTGCGTTGCCTACACACACAATAATGCTTACGCCTCCTGACTTGCACCACTCACACACAGCCGTGCGTTGCACCCCGCCGCTGTGCTCGTTCCATTGTGCGCGTGGTATGCTCAGAGCTATGTCATTGAGGGCATGGGCGGCATGTCCCCAGAGGAGTACCAGGCTGCGCTGCGCGAAAAGGTCATCAGCCGCGCCCAGGCGGCGCGCAAAAGCGGCAAGTACGGCAACCGCGCAGCCAACGCCTACCTCTCCTTCCTCAACTCCAACCCCAGTTATGACTCTGTTGATGCCGTGGAGGGCAGCGGCGACGAGGACTTCTCGCAGTACTAGCGCCACAGTTGCAGTTGCGCTTGGCTCAGAGTTGAAGTTGCACTTGGCTCAGAGTTGAAGTTGTGCTGGCTGAGAGTCGAAGTTGCGCTTGGCTCAGAGTTGAAGTTACGCCTGGCAGGTTTAGTTGGCTGAAGATGGGTGCAGCCCCTGGCCGCACATGGCATGCATGGCATGCGCCACCGCAGTAGCCACTGCTGGTGCTGCTGGCCGGACACGCTGTGCTGGGGACACTGCCAGCACATGTTTTTTATACAAGGCTTTCAACCGCTTCCTTCCAGAACGCCCATCTCGGCATGTACACCTGGCGACTGCCCCTTCTTTTGGCACCGCCCGTGCGCCCTCCTGCGCAGCAGTATTGAAGTGCTACTGCTGCGCCAGAGTGTGCCTCCGGCTTGCTGGTGCGCTGGCATTATGTAACAGAGCCTCCTCCTGTATGAGCAGCAGCTGCGTGGCGGCCGTCTGCGCTGCTGCATGTCTGTGCCATTCCGTTTGCCGAATATGTACTTGAAGTATGATTTTCATCAACTAATTACTACTGATATGTAATGCTTGAAGTAATCATTATCGTTACCAAGTTTCCGCGCGCGCCGGCGGCCACCACCACTGTTGCCCGTCCCGAGGTGCGCACGCATGAGGTAGGGCACGCATGACTTGGGTCTGTGTGGACAACACGCACACAATTGGTGCACCGCCGCTGCAGTAATGATTCATGCTGCCCACAACCACCGCACCTGCTGCCACAGTGACGCAGCGACACCAGTTGCGCCACCGCAGCGGGAGCTACCGGTGCCTGAGGGAGTGGGGGCAGCAGCTGCCTCCGCTGCCTCCTCTCTGTGGGTTGTACAGCAAACCTTCCGGACTTGCATGGGAACGCCTGTACTACTACAGTATACTTCAGTACAGTACATACACAAAAGGGTGCAATTGCCATTCACCTGACACCCCCCCCTGAAGCTGAGGCAAGACATGCGCACAGACAGCTGTCATATCCACACGGAAGGAAGGCGGTGTGTCCACTACTGTTCTTGGCTACAAACACCGCACCACCCCAGCGCAATGTAGCAGCTGTTACATGCACACCATTATTGGTGCAAATGTACAAGCTACTGCAATGTGGAGGCGCCACGACGGCAGGTGCGCGAACACGGTGGGCAGCGGACAGCGCATGAGGCCAATGGGGGCACCACCAATCGTATAACACCGCCTTGTTCGCGCTTGCTGAATCATGTGTGCCCGTGCACAGCACCCTACCCTACGAGTACATGCCAAAACCACGAGCTGCGCTCCGCTCAGGGCTCGAGCCAAGGCGCGCGCCAACATGCAATGCGGTACTGTACAGTCTGACAATCCTCTACCGTCTCACAAACGCGCAAACGCGGAGTGGTGGCATACAGGGGGACAGCGCTGGCGCCAGCCCCCCCACCCCACCCGCGTGTGCATCATGGTACGCCGGCGGCGGCGGCGCCAAAGGCGCAGCACCACCACGAACAGCGCCTCGGCCCATGTGCGCACCGCGGTCGGGCCCAGCACGCCTGCGGCGGCAGTGGCGGTGCCAGTGGCGCAGCACTGCCCCAAACAGCACCTTGGCCGGTGTGTGCGCTGGCGTGGAGCGCGGATGCAAAGTGCTGCCTCGAGCAGCCGTCTCACATGCGTGTACCAGCGGAGGGATGCTAATGGAGAGACGGGGGGGGGGGGGGGGCTGTCCAGCACTGGCGGGGTGGGTCGCGCGTGCGCTGCCCAGAGCCATGGCGGCGGAGGCACGTGCCTCTCTATGTGCAGCCGCTATGCAACTTCAAGTGTGCCATACGGGGTTCTTTTCCTGTCCTGAGTTTTGTATTGCGACCGCGGGAGCGGGGCGCGTGCGCGTGGCGCAGGGCTCCCTCAAACTTGTGCAGCAACAATGACGCTAGAGCTGGGCGAAGGGGACAAAGGACGCAGCCGCTCCCACTCTCCACCCCGTGTGGTTCCGGGTGGCTCCCCGGTGGGCGGGCGCCAGCTGCGCCAACACGTGGCGCGACGCCTCAGCTGCGGCGGCGACGCTTTCGGCGGCGGCAGCGGCAGCGGCGGTGGCCGCAGGGGGTGCCATGCGGTGCTGCGGCGCCACACAGCCTCTCTCCCACACTTCACCACGTGCGGTTTTGGGTGAGGGGGTTCTGGGTGGCACTCGCCGGCTGCGCCAACACAGCTGCGGCGGCGGCGCTTTCGGCGGCGGCGGCAACGCAGGGGGCGCCACGCAGTGCTGCAGCGGCGCCGGCATGGAGTGGCGTGGCGCACTCAGCAGGGGGGGGGTGGCGGCAGTGTGGCAGTGAAGAGTTTTTAGAGTGTCTTGGAGCCGTGCTCGTGGGTAGGGTCGGCGTTTTTGGCGCGGCGCAGGCGGCGCTGGATGAGGTTGTACCTGCGTTTGGGGGGGGAGCACGCAGAGAGAGGCAGGAAGAACGGGTGCTAGTGAGTGCCTGGCAGCATGCATGAGAACAGGGCAGGCAAGAGGGCCCCCACTTGCTGGTTACCTGGGAGAGCGGCTGGCGCAGGGCATCCAATGACGGAGGCGCAGCATCGCCGCAGCGCTGACGCCCGGCACAGCGTGAGCAACCAATGACACGGCTCCAGGACCAGTGAACAGCAACAGCAGCAGCAGCAGCAGCAGCAGCGCGGCTGGTATGCACGACTCAGTGCCGACACCCCCGGCACGGCATGACCCGCCAATGACAAGATTTCATGACCGTGAAGCAGCGGCGCGAGCCAGCGGCAGCAGCTGCACGCGCGGCCCACCTGTTCTTGACGTCGTCGTAGGCGCGGCCCGGCAGCTGCCTGCAGATCTCCACCCACTGCCTGTGTGCGCCCTCGCAGAGCCTGAGCAGCAGCTCCTCCTCGTCCGGCGTCCACGGGTCGTGCTGCAGCTGCGGGTCAAGGTGGTTGAGGTAGCGCTCGCGGCACTGCTTGGCCACGCGCCCGGGCATGCTGCTCAGCAGGGAGGCAGTGTGCACGCCAGAGAAAACATGAGAGGGTGTGACATGGACTTTTGCCGGCCCTTGAGTGCCAAAAGATGGAAGTATTGGTATGTACATGTACTTTTGGATTGCGTACTCACAAGTATACCACATGTATACGTGCTCAGCAAGACAGAGACGCGGTGTTGAAGAAAGACAAGCACTAGGGGGCTGGTGGCTGTGGTGGCGGCAGCAGAGGGTGGCGACCGGCGGTGGGTAGGTGATGATGGCGGCCGGTTGTCGGCGCCCACACACCCGTGCACGCCGGTGCAGCACGGGCCGAGCACCAGCACACACACAGCGCTCAGCAGCAGAAAGTACCACGGTAAGACATAGTGACGTAGTGGTCCCAAGTGTTATCTTCTAGAGGTATACTTCAGCAGTACTTCGGAAGTAAGCACTAATATACCACACGTATGTATACATACATGTACACCTCTGAAATACCACATAGTAGTAGTAGTAGTAGACGTAAATACCACATAGTAGTAGCAGTACACACATGGACACCTTTGAAATACCACATGACAGCAGTACAACACCACCAACGCGCAGGCTTATGTGGTCTAGGGTTTGACCCACCTGCGCGCCACCAGCGCGCACTTGGTCCCGTGCACGTTGATGAGCGCCTTGAGGCGGGCGTCCTCCTCCACGCTCCAGCTGCTAATGCCGCGCACCTGCTGCTCCTCGTTCAGCGCGTAGCGCCAGTGCAGCAGGCACTGCACCTCCGACTTGCCGGGCAGGCAGCGCGCGACCTCCGGCCACCTGCACGCGTCGCAGTGGGCACGCGCCAGCGGCAGACGCGTGAGGCACCGTCCCAAGCCAAGGGGTGATGTGCTCTGTCAAGACGCACAAAGCCAGCCGCACGATGGTGCAGGCGGCTCTGCTCTGCCTACACGCACAGCCACCCACGCACTACCCTTCGCAGCAGTCCCTCCAGGCACCTCCTGTCACCCGCAACAGCGGCAAACACAACAACCCAAAACGAAACGCGCGCACACGCGCGCCGCCGTCGCCGCACCTGGACATTCCGTACACCTCGACGAGCCTCTGCAGGCGAACGCCGTCCTCCGCCGTCCACAGCGTGGCTTCGTACCGCTCCACAAGCGCACGCTCTACTGAGCTCGCGCACTCCTCCATGGCGGCCTCCGGGGCCGCGGGCGGCGGCGGCGGCAGCGGCAGCGGCGGCAGCAGCGGCGGCGGTGTGGCCTCAGAGGGCCGCGCCTGCTGGCGGCGGGGCATGGCCTCTGACGCCTGCTGCAAG
>JAULBY010048850.1:0-12126 GCA_032358315.1 Ophiocytium majus
TGTCTGATTTCCTGGTCACACGCACCGTGTGCAAAGGGCTTTCCGCGCCCTAAGCGGAGTTTAATAAGAGTACTACTTTGTAAAACGACAACGACTCACAGAGTCAAAGGTGCTTGCAGGTAAATCAGCAGCTTCGCAGCCCCATGGCAGGCGTGATGTGTGCCATGATGGCACTGCCGTACGGTAGTGGTTCGCAGTCGCCGCACCCAGCACCTGCTGCTTTCCAACTCGCTTGGCACCCAGCACCCCTTACCCACCAATGTCACAGCCTTCTGGGGGGCGCAAGCATGCGCCGCTGCCCACTGGCATGTGAACTGAGTGTCGAAACCTCTGAATGATGGCCACACAAACGTCAGCAGATACACAGCCAGCACCGCACAACTTACACACACGTGTACGTCTCACGCATGCACGCCTGTTGCACAGCTACCTGTGGTCTAGGGATGCAGTGTGTGTGTGCGCCCCTCCAGTTCTGGCTACGGCAACCCAGCTACCACCACCCGCGTACACGCACACCACCCAGCGGATGTTGCAGGTACAACAGCGGCTCGGCACACGCGAGCTGCAGCAGCAGAGCTCTGCCGTCCATCCACGGGGTGGGGTTGATCCTGCACACTCGCGCATGGCAGGTGCTGAATATATATATACTTCAGAAGTAAATGATGAAACTACAGTGTACTGTACTGTAGTCGTTTGCACTTGTGGCCCAAGTTGTGGGCGTGCAAGCGCCCATGTCATGCATGCCAGGACGCTTGTGGCCATGGCACATGCCCACATGCCCAGCGCAATTGCAACAACAACAATAACTGCTGCTAGCAGGCAGACCTGAGCCGCAGACTGAGGCAGAGAGTCACATGTCGCAGTGGTGGACTGTGGCATACCGCCGAGTGCACATGCCAGCACCCCACAGCAGTGTATGCAGCACATGACCCAGCCTAGCAGGGCGTAGGGCGCAGGAGCACTTGGGGCACACAGCAGCTGGCAGCGGCAGTGCAGTCAGATGGCACACTGAACGCGGGAGGCAGAACATCGACGAGTTTTTGATCTGGCACAGGCGCTAGATCACGCAGTACTGCTGTCACACATACAGCAGCATAAATGCCACTGCTGCAGGCACTGCCTGCAAGTGAGTACACCACCAAACACGCAGGTAAAACATATGAGGATTGCTGATGCTGCACACTGCTGTGCAGTTGCTGCTGCTGTTGCGTGCGCAGACGGCACACTGCAGCAACAAAGCTCATGTAATGCCCATCTTGCCACCTACCGCCGCTCAGAAATCGCCAGATGTGACAGCGGCGCAGCATCCCTGCGGCCTATCCACCCATAAACCATTGCAACTGCTCAGCATTGGTGCAGCCACGCCGTGCTCACAAATCAGAGTCCACCGAGCCCTCTGCCTGGCAGCAGACCATGTCTGGCAGCTCAAAAAAAAAGCAGAACAGGCCGTTGCTTGGAGCAACCGAGCGGTCGAGCACCCTACTGCTGCCCGTGCGTATGCTGCCGCCGCTGCGTGACAGGTAGGGTTGGGCGGGAGGGGGGCGCTTGGCCTTGGCTTCGAGTGCAAGGACATACTCTTCAGGCACTTCCACAGTGCCGATTGCAGCATCAACCATTGCTTCTGTGGTGGAAAGGGCGGCAGCGTCCACGGCTGCGTTGATGAGGGCTTCGGCCCCTGCCGCCGTGGCGAATGCCACCCCCACCACGGAGGCAATGGCACCTGTCAGCAGCAAGAGTTGTGGGAGCAGGACTGAGCACTGGAGCAACAGGTGCTTTAACTACCCAAGCACGCGGCAATTGCCATCCACTCAGGTCATGTACTCAGGTATTGTGCATGCCAGTTGCCACGCATGCCATGTTTCAAACATGATGTTGGGCAAAGGTGCCCTTGCCTGCCACAATGACAGTCTCCCCTGGCAGTAAATGGCGGCATAACTTACATGTCAAGTCACTGGTCAGCACTGCAGCATTCGCCACACGCAACACTGGGTACGCAGGCACCCACCTGCTGCAGTCGCGGCAATGGCGGCTTGCATGGCAGCGGCCGCTTCAGCAACGCCGGCAGCGGCAGCGGCGTCCACCGCGGCAGCCACAGCAGCCTCCAGAGCAATGTCCACAGCAGCATCACCTGCAACTTCGCCTGCCATGGGTCGGTGGTGACATGCAAGATATCACGGACACACATGGGCATGACAGCTTCGTTTGAGGCATGGTACTCTGGGGTAGCGGCGACAAGGTGCACCAGCATTGCAGCAGGCTGGGAGGCATGCGCCTGTCTGCGAATGGGCTCAGCTCCTGTGGCATCCCACTGCTGCTCACATGCTCACGGTGCCCATGTCTGCACAACTCCATACAAGCATATTCATCGTCTGCTGCAGACGCCCGCTTCTGCACCACTGCTTGCTTCGGCTCCGGTGGGGACCACTGCCTGGCACTAGCGTCACCAACCGGCCACCCCTTCGATACAAGTAAGTCTGCTTCAGTCACGGTGCCTGCAGCTCCCACTTGAACGCACCACATCTCTATGATGGAATCCGACTTGACTGCCCTGAGTAGGCGCAAGTCTTTGCTTTGTTCACCTCCTTGCACAGGTCCGCCCAGGGTGACGGCCCCTACCGGTGGGGAGACCTAGAGTTTATCGCTGCTAGATGAGTTTTCATATACTTCAGAAGTATACTTCTGCTGACGTGCGCTGGAGGGCTTTATAGGTTGTGCATAGCTTGTCTGCATAGCATACATGGCATTCTACATTCTGCGTCGTTGCATAGCTTACACACCATTCATAGCAGACAGCATAGCCAATCTCACCACGTGAGTACCCCGCAAAACACTCTCGCGGCTCTTGCATGCCCCAAGCGCAAGTATACGTAATTACTGAAGTAGTCATAGGCATGCAGGGGTCATTCAAGTCGCACATGCGCAGTGCTCACCTACTGCAGCCGCAGCGCATGCCGTGGCAATGCACGCCTGAATGGCGGCCTCCAGGCTGCTTGCCACCACCTCATCCGACATGACGTCAGCGGTCGCTGCCTCCGCGACAGCGGTGGCGGCAGCCATGTTTGCAGCTGCGGCAAGCGCTGCCTCCATTGCGAGAGCCACAGCAGCATCGGCAGCCACTTCTCCTGAAAGGATACGCGGGGGGGGGTGCACACAAGCAAACACACACACAAATGAGTGCCGACGCCAGCCGGCTGTCATGCGTGGCACGCTGTGGTATCCCGGGCTGGTTGCCACCATGTACCATACTGCTTGGTGGCTGCAAGTTGTCATGACTTAGCCCCCTACAACACCGCTGGCGAGACACCAGACACCATTCGGCTCAAGAGGTTTGAGGTTTTTGCTGCCATTCCGCAGGCACTGCCCTAGCTTGTTTAACTGCGCGGATTGACACACGTGCGCTGCCCTAGCTTGTTCAACTGCGCGGGTTGACACACGTAGACAGCAAGCAGCGCACGCCATGCAGCGACAGGAGCGTGGCGGCACCTTACACACACCTTCAGCAGCAGCAGCGGCAGCGCTCAGAATGCACGCTTCCAAGGCACGCTCAAGGCTGGCATCGGCAGCAGCGTCTGCGTTCATGTCAGCCGTCGCTGCCTCTGCACTGGCTGCCGCGGCTGCAGCATCCAATGTGGCATTGATGGCTGCCTCGGCGAGAAGCGCCACTGCCTCGTCAGCAGCAACCTCGTCTGAGGCAGCACAAATGCGGGTAGCAGAGCGTTGAGTGGCAAGGTGGGCGCAGTGGCGTTTTTTTGTGTACAGTAGGTGTTTAAAAGAGCAGGTTGCAATGTAGCAAGCATTGTTTGCGCGAGCAATGTTCCAACAAGGAGATGCGCGAGCGACAAGCGTGCACTTGGCAGACCATGTCTGTGCCAGTGTGCCTGGCATACGTCACATGTTGATGTATTTTTTTAAACTCCGCTTAGGGCGCGGAAAGCCTTTTGCACACGGTGCACGTGACCAGAAAAAGGGATCAGGCAGGTGTTTATGTACTAGTAGTATATGTGGATGCACATCTGGATATACATAAACCAAGTGCGTACACACACACATACATGTGTGTACATGTGCATAAATACTTCTGAAGTATTGAATACACATGGTCTTCCTTTAATGTGCACGGGCAGCGTGGGTAAGTGCCTGCCACTTGCCTGCAGCGGCAGCAGCGGTGGCCCTCTCAATGGCAGCTTCAATGGCTGCCTCCAGGCCTCCCAGCGCGGCATCACCTGCTGCCACGTCCACCGTCGCAGCCTCAGCCACCGCAGTGCCAGCGGTGGCATCCACAGTCTCCGCGGCAACTGCCTTGGCCACTTTGGCCACCGCAATGTCTGCTGACACTTCGCCTGCAGCGCATGAGCCAAACGTGCAAAGGCGCAGTGTCAATGTATATATGCGCCCGCCACAATGACTGGCGCCGGCTAACCAGTATACTTCAAGTACTTGAAGTACTTGACAAACAAATATTACTGGCATGTTCAACTCGCAAGATGTGAAAAAACAGCAGCGTAATCCGGGGTCACACGACATGTGCCGCAGGTGGTTTACATACCGTAAGCCTGTAGGCCAGCACCGCCGGCACGATGTACAAAAGGGTGACCCGTTAGTCTCGGTATCACTGCCTCTGGCAAAGGAATCAATGTTCCACACACATGACAGGGCTGGCCACGCTAGATGCCAGCTGGCACACGGCAACGTCCACTTACCCGTAGTAATTCTAGAGCTAATACATGCACTACGTTCCCAACTGCCTCGGCGGGCGGGATGCCTTTATTAGATCGAAACCAATGCGGCGCAAGCCGGTGTTGTGGTGAGTCATGATAACCATGCGAATCGCGTGCCTTCCGGGTGCAATGCTTCATTCAACTTTCTGCACTATCAGCTTCGGATGGTAGGGTATTAACCTACCATGGCTTTGACGGGTAACGGGGAATTGGGGTTCGATTCCGGACAGGGAGCCTGAGAGACGGCTACCACATGTGCTCCTGCTCCCAGTTGTCGCCCATGCACGGCAGCGCCAGGCGCTCCCGCAGGTAGATGCGCGTGCAAAGCGACAGCTACCGCAGGGCGCATGGCGGCGAGGTGCCATGGGGCCTCTCGTCACGATGAGTTCGAGGCGCCCTTAAAGCAGCCAAAGGCCTAGTTTGGCCCAACTTGAAGGCAAACAATTGACGCGCGCGTTCCAAGTCTGCATAGATTTATTATAATCGTTCTAGATATGGAAATCTTTACCCGGTGGCTCGCAAGCAGGCCTGGCGGAAAAATGTGACATGAAACTCAGTGGTCACCCACCTTCCGCGGCGGCCACAAGAGCAGAGGCCATGCATGTCTCTATGGCGGCCTCCAGTGCCGCCGCCACTGCGTCGTCTGCAGACACATCAGTGGCAGCAGCTTGTGCGACCGCTGCAGTGGCGGCTGCCTCAACTACAGCCATGATGGCAGCCTCCATGGCGGCGTCCGCGGCCTCGCCAGCCGCCACCTCGCCTGCATTAGGGACAGCAGCAAACCAAGAGGCAACGATGGGTAGTCAGTGTGTGCTGGGTGGAGTGTGGTGCTGGTGATGCGATGTGGTGCGCACATGAGTACCTAGGTCACCAGCTGCTACGCACGCTCCCTGCTGGCACAATGGTCAATGCGCAGCTGATCACGCAAAAGCACCATGCTGCATGGAGCACAGTGGCAGGTCTTGCAAGCGTTGGCACGGCAAGGATCGTGTGCGACGCCAGTGCGTGCGACAATTACCTGCCACAAGCAATCAATTGATGCTACATGTCCAGTCAGACTGCGAGCTACCTACGGTACATGACTGCTTTCGTGTCAGATGGTGACCTCCCATAGTTTGGTTGCTCATGGCACTGCTGCTTGCTGGCAGACTGCTGCCGCAGGTGCACATGCACACGAAGTATGTAGTTGCACATGCCACACACCATCACGAGTGACGGGCTACAGCTACAGCGTCTGAATTTTGCATTATAAGCCGTATAACATGAGTAAATACGGCGTATACTTCAAGTAACATATTCATATGAACATGCTTCTACTAGAAGTGTGTATCCGGCAAATATACTTGCGCCAAACATCGCGCTTGTGTGCGCGTAGAAATACGTAGACATACGCATCCACCTGCATATGCACGCAGGGAGTTGTGAGTCACACACACCCGTGGCAGTCACACTCGCATGCCACTCACCTGCA
Source organism: Ophiocytium majus (assembly GCA_032358315.1). Taxonomy (NCBI): domain Eukaryota; class Xanthophyceae; order Mischococcales; family Ophiocytiaceae; genus Ophiocytium; species Ophiocytium majus. The sequence goes on from JAULBY010048850.1 coordinate 6,190, forward strand.
GCAGCGTCGGTTGTGGCATCGCCAATGCAAGCATCAACAGTGACCTCCAGAGCCTTAGCTGCAGCATCAGCGGCTGCCACGTCCACAGCCGCTGCCTCAGCAACGGCGGTGTTGGCAGCAGCATCCACTGCCGCCGCCACGGCTGCGTCCAGAGCAGTGGCCACAGCTTTGTCGGCTGTGACCTCACCTGCAAGCAGTAGTAATTGTGCACACCACACACAGCCAAAATCACACCAGGACGAGGTGGTGAGCGTGCTGGGTCAACAGTGCCAGGCCGCTAGGAAGGGGTGATGGCAGGCCCAGAGGCTGAGGTGTGCACCTGCACTGGCTGATGGCGCCTCCGTTGCTGCTGGCATAAATATCATGTGCATGCTGCCACCACCGCCGTGGTACACCGCAACGGCCGGCAGCCATTGCTGGTCCTCGCCCGTGATTACATGACTAAGATTTCCTTTTGGGGCCCGGGTGGCCTTTTAGAAATCCGCGCCCTGTGTGCAGGCTGCCAACATGGCATACTTGAAGTACTTCAAAGCAAAGATGTGGCGTGCCTGCACAGCATGAGCTTCTTTTGTTTTTGGTGCTTGCTCTGGCTGGCAAGTAGACACTGACAAGCCAGCGCTTGCAAAGTGGTCAGACCTGTCTCACCACGTGAGTTTCCACAGCAGTCAAGGGTGCCCCTTAGTGTGAACTGTGTGGTTGGTCACAGACAAGCCAATGTTACCATGCACATGGCCGGCCACCACCATGCATGACGCTCTCAGAGCTGTTGCTGCTGCCACGGCATGAAAGCCCACCTTCTGCAGCAGCCGCAAGAGCACCGTCAATGGCTGCCTCAATGGTGGCCTCCAGACTGGCTGCCGCCACACCATCTGCAGTCACATCAGTAGCCGCAGCCTGCGCAACTGCTGTGGCTGCCTCCACTGCAGCCCAGAGTCTCGGTATCACTGCCTCTGGCAAGCGTAGCGATGTTTCACACACATGACAGGGCTGGCCACACGGTAGGAGCCGTGACGTGCAACTCAGTGGTAACCCACCTTCCGCGGCGGCCGCAAGAGCAGACTCCATGCACGCCTCAATGGTGGCCTCCAGTGCCGATGCCACCACATCGTCTGCAGTCACGTCAGTGGCCGCAGCCTCCGCAACCGCTGCGGCGGCAGCTGCCTCCACTGCAGCCATCAGGGCAGACTCCATAGCGGTGTCCGCAGCCTCGTCCGCTGCTGCCTCGCCTGCAGTACAAGAGAGCAGCAAGCCAATGGGTGGTAGGGGAAGTCTGTGGAGTGGAGTGCCAGTTTGTGTTGAGCGGGGTTTGGTGCTGTAGTGTGGCATGCGCGGGCATCAGCCAGCAGCCGCTGTGCACACGTGATGCATGCACGTCGCTGAGGGGGTGGTTTGGTGCGGCCTGGCAGCAATGGTATGCACTGGCCCACCTGCGGCAGCGTCGCTGGTGGCATCCTCAATGCAGGCATCGACAGCGGCCTCCATGGCCTTGGCTGCTGCATCAGCGGCTGCCACATCCACAGCTGCGGCCTCGGCGACAGCGGTGTTGGCAGCTGCGTCCACTGCAGCCGCAACTGCTGCGTCCAGAGCGATGGCCACAGCTTCCTTGGCCGCAATGTCTCCTGCAGGCAGCGTAGGGGTGTGCACAGGACTTGAAGTTACTAGTTGAATTTATATGTTGAAGTTACAAATTGAAGTAAAAAATTGAAGACACAAGTTGAAGTTACAAGTTGAAGTTAGAAGTTGAAGTCTAAAGCCCTGTGTAGGTTGCTTGCAAATGCCTCTGGGTGGAAAAGTGGCGGTGATAGAGCCGCGCTTGTAGATGAGGCAAGCCCTAACCACCGCATACCTGTTCCTGTTTCCTTCGGGGTGTCTCCCCACCCATGATGCTGCAACATCATGCCACGTGTGCGAGACTGGGGGACAGCAGGGCATGTACTGGGCAATTACTTCGCTGCAATGTTGCTGCTGAGCGCAGTTTCACTGTTTTAATTATATTTATAAATACCGGTGATGTTTCACTGTTGCAGCTTCAGGAGGTACGCTTTATGTACTACAGTGGTATACATGAACCGGCCATGCAGGTTGTAGAGGTACGCCAGTCTTTGCATATGTACTGGTGTGTGGTAGTCTGGCTGGTGCTGCCATGTGCACTCTGCCACTGGAAAGCAGAGCCTGCTGGGCGCAGCACCATTGGTGAACACAAACACTTTTGAAGTGCATCCGCAATGGCAGTGCTTTTAACGTTTGAAAAACAAGATCTAACAGGTATATACATAAATATATACACACACCTGCAGCCGCCATGCGTGCAGCCCTGGCGATCCAGAAGTTGGCAGTCGCATCCACCACCAGCGCCAAGGCATCGTCCGCCCGCACCTCGCCTGACATGAAATACCAAGCAACACCCAGAAGCAGAGGCGACATGCATGCAGTGTGAGTGAGCCTGCACGCAGCAGGTGTTTCGCCTCTCTTCGCCAGACAGCGCATGGCAAGAGCAGCGGCAGCGCACATGCACACAGTCACTGTGTGACAAGGCTACAACAGTATGTATGTATACATACTTCGACCACATATGCATGCGTTTTCTTGATGCAGGGCTGGCACATGGGTGTCCACGACTGCGCAACATTCTGCAGCCTAGCATGGAGACATGTGCATCAGCCCATGTCAGCCCCCCCACACAGCTGCGTTGAAACAGTACACCTGACCCTAAGCAGCATGCGCTTGCACACACACATGCCCGGCATACACAACCATGACTCTAAATGACCCTACATGACCGAAGCACCCTGACTACCACTCAAGGTAACAGCCGTAGGGTTCACACATTGTTCTGCTGCTGTATGTCTGGTGTCTGGCAGTACCACATCTATGGCGCCAGTGCCAATAGCAGTCAGGGCTGTAGGGTAAGGTTAACAGTTACCTATGCACCTGAGCTCAGCGGCAGGCGCATGAGCAACCACATACCCCTGGCTTTCTCACCAGGGCTGGTACAATAGCGGGCTCTGTGTGACTAGCATGCTGGCAGCACATGCTTGTGGGGCAGTGCCAGGCAGCAAGTACTCCGCTCACCACGCAGAAGGCAGTTGCGAATGTTACCTGTGAAACAGGGTTTCGTCTGGGATTCTAGCTCAATACATACAACTCAAATCATGATTTTAGCTTACAATACACCTGTCACTGCACAATTTATAGCAACTACTACCGTATGTAACCAGGCGTTGTCCCACCAACAGCGACAGCTCACCCGTGGCGCCAGTGCCAGCGGCAGCGCCAACACACTCCTCCACCGCCGCCCTCAAACACAGCTCCAGCGCCAAATCACTCATAAACAATCATAAAGAAACCACGTTTCATGTGGTATTTCAGCTCGATACATGCAAGTTAAATGGTATTTTCGACCTTGCAATACCTGAGTTACTGCACAACATACAGCGACTACATGTTAGCACTTCTTTCCCCGCCAACAACGGCAGCTCACCTGTGGCGCCGGTGCCAGCGGCAGCGCCAATACACCCCTCCATCACCGCCCTCAAACAAAGCTCCAGCGCTACATCACTCGCAGCTTCCCCATCCACAACATGCTGCACCAGCGCATCCACCACCGCCTCACACGCCTCCGCCGTAAGCCTGTCCGCACAAGCCTCCGAAAGGGCCTGCGTTGCGGCTTCGATGGCCGCCATTTTGTCGGCAACAACTTCGCGCAGCTGCCCCCACAGGTGAGTGGACTTTTTCTTGTGCACGTCTTGGTAGACCTGGGCCAGCTCGGGCTCGGTCATGGTGGGAAGACCGTTCTTGAAGTTGAAGATCTGGCAAAATTGGGCGGAAAATGAGCAAAAATGGGCGAAAACAGGCGAAAACGGGCGAAAATGGTTGTGTGAGAGAGAGAGTCAAAATGGCCGAAATGGGGCGAAATGGGCAAAATGGTTGAAATGGGACGAAAATGGGCGGAAATTGTCGTGCGAGAGAGAGAGAGTTGGATGGGAGCGGTGCAGCGGCAAAGCGCAAGAGCAGAGACTTGGGCACCACATGGTGGTGAGGCTGATGGGTGAAGCGCACTCATGTTGGCTGGGGCGCGGTCCACATGGCAGTGGCAGAGAGGGAGGTGGATGGGAGAGGTACAGCGGCAGAGCAGAAGGGCGGATACATGTGCTTTCATTGAACTCCGCTTAGGGCGCGGAAAGCCCGTTGCACACGGTGTCCGTGTATGACCAGAGAAAAGCATTATCATACATGCTGTTGCGAGAGAACAAGCTGAGACATAACCCTATGACCCTTGCGCCCTGCACCACCTGCCCAGCACCTACATGTGGACAGGTTTTTCTATTGGCATGTTATTGCTGGTGCTACCCCTGGCAGCGGCGGCAGCCATGCGGCACCAGCAACTCCATATGTTACTGACTGCAGCCCGCTATGGATGGCTGCTGTACTGCAGTAGTACAAGTCAAGAGGGTTAAGGTGGACGCAAGGGAAAATTATCAGCAGTGTGGTGTTGAAGTACACGCGGTGAGGTTGAAGTCGGAGCCTGCCCGTAGTACATATACCTGCACGAGCAGCACCTCAGCCATGCGCACACCGGTTGACAGCGTATGTAATACGAAGTGAAAATTGGAGCCCATTTTCTCACTCACCTGCACTAACGGCGCCTCATTCGTTCGCATGCATTGCCTTTGACATAGTAGTGTTGAAGTTGAAGTACATGTTATCTGAAGCATCTAAAGTTGAAGGTAACCCCCCCCCCCTCCTCTCCTCACTGAAAAAGGAGCGCCTCGTTTGTGAGCACACAGGTACCCTTGACATTATTGACGTTGAAGTACATGATACCTGAAACAACAAGTTGAAGGTACAGCCCCTCTCGCGCCCCCCACTGACCTGCACAAACAGCGCCTCAATGATGCTCATTACAATGCACACATAGGGTTAGGGTACCCTCGGCAGTAGTGTTGAAGCATAAACTTCAAGTTGAAGTTGTACCTCCCTCTCGTCCTCTCCTCACCCACCTGCACCAGCAGCGCCTCGTTCATGCGCACGTTCCCCTTGATAATGTGCCTTGGCTGCATGAACACGTTGGGAACTCCCATGGCCCTGAGATTGTTGAGCACGCGCGCCGCCCGCACCTCTTCAGTGGCACCAGATTGCAGGGCAGGGAGGCTTGGCTCCAGCTGACGCAGCAGAGCGTCGTACACCGAGCAGTTCTGCGCACGCAAGTGCGCGGCATTGCACAGCAGCAGTGCTCAGCAGGGAAGTGCTCGGCAGGGAAGTGCTCAGCAGCAGAGCTCAGCAGCAGAGCTCAGCACAGTGCTCAGCAGGGAAGTGCTCGGCGGGGAAGTGCTGTTCAGCAGGGCTGTGCGTAGGTGGCAAGGCGCTGCTCAGCAGCAGCAGGGTACAGGCGCAGCAGAAGTGCTCAGCAGTATGGTGGGGCGCAGCAGGGGTGCTCAGCAGCAGGGCAGTGCTCAGCGCACCAGCAGCCAGGGGGTGGACACATCTGTGCAGTATGCAGTGCTGGCAGCAGTGCCAGCAGCGGCTGTTGGGTAAACTCACATACTTCCAAGTATATGTACTGTGTCGATTTTATGGTAGCCGGATGGTTGTGGGTAGTGAGTGTTTGTGGTACTGGCTTGCATGGTGCCGCCGCAGCGCACTGATAACCGCACCTAGCGCATGGTGTCGCCCTGTTTTGATATGGTGGACTAGCAACCGGTGGTGGCTGCAACGCACAGACATACAGACTCACACCGATACTGCGCATAAGAGAACAAGGGTGCGTCAAATCCGTTCACGTGCCCTTCTTCCTGGAAACTGCGAACATCCTTAGGGGTTAGACTTTTCTGGTGTCGTGTGCTTAGCGGCGACCTGAAGAGTGGGGGTTGCAGTGCACACGCGCTTCCCTGCATTACATTACAGAGCACCATGCCCCCCCCCCCCCCCCCCCCCCCC
>JAULBY010048861.1:0-12122 GCA_032358315.1 Ophiocytium majus
TACCTGTCTGATTTCCTGGTCACACGCACCGTGTGCAAAGGGCTTTCCGCGCTCTAAGCGGAGTTTAATAAGAGTACATGTGACACGCACGCACACATTTTTACTATACGTCAGAAGTACAAGTGCAACTGGTAACACCAGGAGGGGAGGACAGGGGCCACTTCCTGCTGCGAGATGCGGCTGTCTAGAGCACCTCCACTGTGTGTCATGTGTTTGTGTCACAATGTGTGAACATGCGATGTATTTTTGGCAGCCACCGCGGCCCACATATATGAAAACACCGAGCAAACCTGGCAGCTCCAGGTCAACAAATTTGCACATGACACAGCTGGCGCGGCAACAGGAAGGCTGAGCAACTCAGCAACAGGTGCCCAAATAAAAAACGCATCAAATAAAAAAACATGATCATTCTTGGGTGAGGCAGCAGCCGTCCTTGCATCTGTACCGCAGGGCACGGCGTGCTGCATCAATTACGCCGCTGCTATCATGCTGCGGTGCACCCGCAACGCCCTCACAATCGTACTCGTAGTATTTAAAAGAAATCGGTGCTTCACTTCCTTTTTATTTGCGTGCCGGGTTTTATGGGGCAGGCCTCGCCTCTGCCCGCAGGTGGTGCCGTGCTTGCAGCACACAACGCTTAAGGCCTGCACATGTGCAACCGCCACTCCGTGTGTGGTGGCCGCTAACAGGCGCCTGAGCTATTGTCAGGTTTTTGTTTGCTCGCACTGCTGCCGCACACCAGTAACGGCACCAGCACCAGCTGCTGCGGCAAAGTTGGGCCACTGCAGCACTGGTCACTGACGGCAGGAGCGGCTGCTCGGCAGCAGTGCGGGGGATGCCTTGCTGCTCAGCAGTAGCTGCGCATCGGTGTCTTGTGGTGGTACATCAACAGGCGCTGTTGAAGTTTAGACGGGCACCGCCGCGGGCTTGAAGAAGTCGTTGATGGAGTCGCAGTAGATGTCGGGGTTGATCTCGTTCTCCTATTACCACGCAGACACAAGTGCACCACAAGACGCACCGCAGAGGGCAGAGAGTGTGAGTCACAAAAAAACCAAAAGCAGCAGTGTTGTGAGGTGTGCACTCCCAACCGAGCAACTGGAAAGGCTGGAGTCGTCACACGGGTCGCAGACACAAGGGGCAGCAGTTGCGTTTGCAACCTGGAGGGCTTTAAGGCGCTACCATGTGATGCAAAAATGATGTGCTTCAGCGTACTACAGTAGCAGCACTGTCCTAACTGGTGTACGGGATGCACAGCGCTGTGCCGCCGGCCACAGTGGGCCACGTGCAATGGCCACACACAATGGGCTATGTTGGAGGAGCGCAGAGCTGATGTGCTGCAACAACCATAATGGCATGTGCATCTGACAGACAGCAAGGATGCGAAAATTGAAGTTGTCAACTTGAAGTTGAGGTTGCAAGTGTGTGATGTACCTCCGACAGGAGCTTGTCCTCAGTGGTGACTCCGCTGAGGACCAGGCAGCTCATGAGGCCGTTGAAGCTGCCAAACAGGATGTCCGTGTCCAGGCGGTCACCCACCTGCAGCGGTTACAAAACCGTTACAAAACAGTACTGGTAAGAAACGGTTATGGGGGTAGCAGGAGGACATCTTCTGCAGTGCTCAGCAGCAATGCCGAATGGTAGGTGCAGCAGCAGCAGCAGCAGCCCACCATGCAGTACACGGTCACGCTTCACGTGGGGAAGCCACATGCCAAAGTACTCAAGTACTCAATGACCCAATGACACACTTGAAGTACTGGAACAGCCACATAACAAATTTTACCCTAAGCAGTACTTCAGCATACAGTGCACTCGCAATGTAATGCGGGGTAGTGTCACCCCCTAGCACCCCGCACTAAAGCAAAACCCGCACTAAATCAAATGGGGCATTGTATATTGTTATATAGAGTCATGCGGTCTGTGACATGTCTCTGGGCCCCGCACTCAACCGCATACCATACTAACAGGTGGACAAATCACCCCACAGGCTGTGGCTTGGCGTTTTTGCCCCAGCCACGGCAGCATCTGGGCTTAGCAACCTTTTAGGTTTCTTTCACTAAATAAAAGCGAACTAAATTGCGAGCGCACTGTGGGTTTTTTTCTCTCACCATGCAGATGCGGTTGCGCCCCACGTGCAACTTCTCCACAAGCAGCAGCAGCGCTCACCATGAAGTATGCTCTCTCGCTTGCCATGGGGCAGCCACATGCGAAAGTGCTCAAGTTCTCAATGACTCAATGACGCACTTCAGATGTTGGAACAGCCACATGAAAGCATGTGCCCTAAGCACTGCAGTACACTGAGGTACCACTGGTTTTTTTTTCTCACCATGCAGATGCGGTTGCGCTCCACGTGGAACTTCTCCACAAGGTAGTCCACCATGAGGGGGGAGGGCTTGCCCACCACGGTCGGCTCACGGCCGGTGCAGCCCTGCGCACGCATCAGAGCAGTTTGGCAGCAAAGAACAGTACACGGAACTGTCCATAGAACGTTCTAATAGCACCATCTGAGGCAGTGCAATGAGGCGGTGCAACTGTCCACATGTGCGGATCACTGCTGCCAATTATTTGTGCGAGCATGTGTACACAGAACCAGCCGCACCAAGAGGCACCACACTGCAGGCAAATATAACACCTACTGCCTAGTAGTAGGTGTATGCGCCTACATGTATGCATGTACACATGTGTTTGTACCCCTGTCGCAGATGAGTCACTGCATCAAACGCCGTTAGGATAAACAGACACATACACAGTGTCACACACACAGTGTCACACACGCATAAAAAGTCTATGTCTACATCTCCGCCATAGTACTCTAGTAGTGGTAGCCAGTAGTAGCGCATGCTACATACCCATCCATAGGAGCCCATGCGTGCGTATACCCCAAACACATACACATGTGCACATGATCACACGGCCGTTTGTGCAGCACTTATCCAGACGTACACTGCGTACTGTACCAGTGTATACTTCAAAAGTGCATGTACACGTGCACACATATCCAAGCGTGTGCTGCAAAGCAGTATGTACTTCTGGAGTACACGTGTACACATAATCATACAACCGTTTGTGCAGCACTTATCCGGACGTGTGCTACGTACCTTGATGACGCCGATCATGGAGCCGTTGCCAGCCCACTCCTGAGCGTCCGTCAGGTGCGTCGCCGCATCAAGGTAGTGGTGAAAAAGTACTTCAAGTAGTTGTACATGCTACATAGCCATACATGGCAGCCCGCACGTGTGCATGCTCCACAAATACCTCAAGTAAAAAGGTATGTGTGCACATAATATCTGTGTGCTATTCTATACTTCAAAAGTATACCTTGATGGCGCCAACCATGGAGCCGTTGCCAGCCCACTCCTGAGCGTCCGTGAGGTGGGTCACGGCATCCAGGTTGGTGGCGATAAACTCGCACCCAGGGTTCTCGTTGATGCACAGCTGCGCGTACTGGATCTTGTAGTAGTTGATATGGCGGTCAAAGCCCACCACCACGGCTGCGCACATTAGAGTTGAAGTTGGATGCACCAAAGAACGGTTTTGAAGTTGAAGTGTGTATGTTGGTCCAGAGACATGAGGTCGTGTGCACACCGGTTGAAGTGCGGTGTCACGGTCGATGTTTGGTGAGGGTTGTAAGGGGCAGCAGCGTGAACCTATGAGAGGCACCACATGGTGAATGCTGCAGTGGTTACTGCTAGGTGTGTGCAGCCAGACAGAAGCCCACAACCGTGGGCTCGTGGTAAAATTGAAGTTGCCAGGTTGAAGATACTGAGCAAGTGCCCAAGGTTGGCACATTCCTGTGCCAATCAGCCGCTGCATGAGGCCTCCTAAATTCAATTACGCAAACTTGTAAACAACTGTATTTATGTCAACATGGTATTTATGCCAACATGGTGTTTTTGTCAAGAACAAAGGTGGCTGCATTCCCTTACAGGTAACGCCAACAGCCCATGACGCCTGTCACAGCACGGTGTTTGTTCTGGTTGATGCCATGCATGTAGTGTGTTGCCAAATAAAGGGAGAACATGTTTGCACCTCCCAGAGCATGGGCATTTGTCACAAGTGTGGCACTGCTGCCTAGCCCCCTGGAGTGCGCGTGCTAAGAGCAGCATGAACAAGAGCGGAGACAGAACAAAGTGACTGTATTGCCCAGTTTCTGCTGGGTGAACGCAAGACAAAAGGTTACTTGGACCATAATGCTTCTCAAAGGACATGGTATTAAGCCGCTCAGAGTAGGGAAGCCATGTGCGCAGCTCCGACATGCGGCAACAATCGGCTTGGCTGAAAGCATCTTATTCTTACCTCTCAATTATTGTAAATGTGACTGCTTGTGTAGCAGTAGTGTTTCAGCAAGACAAGATATTATGTGCGCACCTCCAACGTCATGGTCATGCGGCAGCGCGTACGCGCTATTAATCCCTCACCAAATACTTAAGTAGCATACTTATTATAACCCATATCATGTGCAACAGTAGTGTATTACTTGAAGCAGATGATAGGAAATAATGTGTGCATCCCTTACCAAACAGATATATGTAGCGCACGCCTTTACAACCCATCATGTCCAACAGTGGTGTATTACATGACAACAAATCATGTGCGCACCTCAACCACGTGACGTGCGGCAGCGCGTACGCATTATTAATTCCTTCCCATATACTTCGAAGTAGATACTTCGTAGTACAATTAACATTGTTCATTGCAACCCATCATGTGCAACAGTAGTGTATGCAATTAACAGAGATCATGTGCGCACCTCCAACGTCGTGGTCGTGGGGCAGCGCGTAGCCAGACTTGAGCTCAATGGTCTTAGTGGCATCGCCAGGGCCGCCAATGTGCGGCACGCCAATCAGGTCCAGCTCCTCCTGGATGCCCACCTCGCCAATGATGTACACCTGAAAATCAAAGTCCAAGTTCAAGTTGAAGTAAGTGCAACTTGAAGTACGTGAAGTTGGAATTTTGGTGTGGAGGCGATGAAAGGCTTGCAGCAGCAAGTTGAAGTAAGTGCAGTTGAAGTTTTGGTGTGGAAGCGGGACATGTCTCAGCAGCCTAGCGCCCGTGTCCGCTGCTGCGCAGTTGCAGCGGGCGGCCACACAGTGGTAAATGCACAATTTATTGCTACAGCAGCACACAGCACACGCGCGTGCGTGGGGCATCGCTTCCCTTCACTTCTAGGCAGAGGCTTACGTCCTGTGTTGCTGCTGCGCTCGGCGCTGGCGGCTGCTTCTGGCCAGCACTCTTGTCAAAGTGTTACTTCAAGTAAATGACGCTCAATCACAGGCGAGCATGCCACTTTTTCCTGAAAACCAACCGAAATGGGGGGGCAACCAACCCGTATTGAACTGCAAGTTGAAAGCTGAGTTTGATGTGCAGGTGCAGGTGTGACGTGCCTGCACATGTGCGAGCCCCTCACCGGAGTGGCGTATGTTCTAATCTTGTCACTTTGCTCAGCACTACATGCGCATGCAGAGCGTACGTTCGCATGCGCTGTGTGCTTTCACATGCACAGAGTGGGACGCATGCGTGAGCAGGTGAGAGTGAGCACGGTGGCGCATGTCACACCTTCTTGCCAGTGTCCTTGAACTTTGACTGCTCGAGGTACGCCGCCGCCGCAAAAGAAGAGCTGAAGATCTGCGGGAGGAGACATGTTGAAGGTGAAGTTGAAGTTGCAGCAGCAGCAGCACCGGCAGCGGCAGCAGCAGCAATAACAGCAGCAGCAGCAAAGGCAGCAGCAAACAGTCAGTCACATGCCAGCTGGTGGCCGTAGCGGCTGCACTGCCGCGCGCAGCTGCACGATCTGCATTTCAAGACGCAGTTGAAGTGCGAATAGACGCAGCAACTTCAACATCTTAATCCCCGCTATGCGGCAAAGGAGGAGGTGACGGGCTGCAGGTGCCCAGCCAGGCAGCTGCAAAACGGTGAGTGCTGGCCGCAACGACTGTGGCACAGGGTAGGTAACACAACTATTGATACATGCATCAGACCGCACAAAATAAATGAATCATGTCATGCAACTGGCGGCCCGAGCGGGTGTTGCACATTGACACAATTGAAAAGGCACACGAAACATCACCCTCACAAACAACAACCGCAGCTATTAACTGTTGAGTAATGATATCATGGGGTATACCAAGCATAGCGCTCACCTCCTCGGGCTGCACGTCAAGGCCGAATTTCTCAAACTTTTCTTGTAGCATCGTACGTATACCACATATATATACCATATACTACGAAGTATATATATGCATAAATTTAGTTATATCACATACTTTGAAGAGAGGTATATACCATACATATGGCGCTCACCTCCTCAGGTTGCACGTCGAGGCCGAGCTCCTCAAACTTCTTCTTGTAGCCCTTGCGGGACTTGGTGGAGTTGTTGGTCACAAAGAACAGGCGCTTGCCGGCCGCGCGCAGCTGCGCAGCACATGAAGTTGAAGTTGGGGCAACAAAGTTGAAGTTATTGTGTTGTAGTAGAAGTTGAATAAGTGAAGGGTGAAGATGTGTACACATGTAATCGAGTTTAAGGTGGGTGATGTCAGCAGTATGTTTCCTTGTAGGCTACTGTAGTGTGCGATGGGGAGTGGGGTGTTGGTGCGCAGCTGCGGCTGCAGCCAACCCGCACAAGAGTCACACTACGGAGGTGTTTTACTGCCAGTGACACCCCTTGGCACAACACAGCACAGGCACACACACGCGCACCGCGCATGAGAACTCCCCACACTCCCCCCCACCCGTCTCCCCAAAACAAGAGCCAAGGCAGAACATTCAGACAACACTCTTAGCACCTGTCAGGCCCGCACCACTATCAACACTGCACCATGAGATGCCTGCATAACTACTGGGGAAAAAACAACATGGGTTACATGCATGGTAGGACATCACATTTACCACGTGTGTGAGTGAGCTCACCAACATGACCCGATGCTGCTGCGTCACACAGCACGCAGGACAGCCCGTTTGTGCTAAGGCAGCACTGTTTGAAGTGGAGGCTGACCGTCAAGCGTGCAGGAAATGCGATAATACTTCGACAACAGTCACCCGCCATTTTGCTACGTCAGCGTCACTGGTGCAGTGTGCCACTCAGTGCCATGTGCAAAACGTCCAGCAAAAATGTGTCAACTGTTGCCGCCCTTCAAACCACAAGATAGGTACATAAGCGTGCACATTAGGGCACAAGCACATACTTCAACATGTAATTGAAGTATGTGGCGCGGACTTTGCTTTATTCACACCCTTGCATGGGTCTGCCCCAGGGTGACGGCCCCTACCGGCAGGGACACCTAGAGGTTATTGCTCCCAAATTTGACATAGGACTTAAGGTAAATTGCATTTTCAAATTCAGCCACTGCTGATGCGCCTACTAACTTTGTTCCACGAGTCGAAACTGTAAGTCCAGGCAAGTAGTCCAGGTTGCCACCTTGCCAAGGACAGTATGACTGTCTAGAACAATATGACTGCCTAGGGTGCCCAGCAGTTGTCATGGCACACAAAAATTCAGTCGCCCCATTTGCACCAGCTCGAACCTCGCACGTGAAGCATGAAGCACATGGGCCAGGCAACACCACCATCCCCAGCAGCAGCAACGCAACTACTACTGTGACGCCGAAAATCAACTGTTGCCGTACAAGCCCCCCCTTGTCAAGCAAACTGGGTCACAACGGCCCAAATTTCAACTCTAGCAGCCACTTCAGAGCAAAGTCAATTTCCAGCGCATGCGGATGGCCGCCAACTTCAACAGCAACCTTGCCAAGAGCATCAGGGGGGCGCGACTGACCGAGTCGCCTTCCTTTATGACGCCACTGCATTCAATTTGGACTTCGCACTGCACGCAGACTTCTATTCTCAGCATACACCACTTGATGCCAATTTCAAGCCACAACCTCTCGCCTTGTCGAGCGCGTCGCGGGTGCCGGGGGATGTCCCCGATCCATCGCATTAAATCTGCACTTCAAACCTGCCCGCAAACTTCAACTCCAAGCTTACATCAACTTCAACTACTACCCCTCACCTTGTCAAGCACGCCGGAAATGCCGGGGATGGCCGACACCCCCTTCCATATGCCACCTTTGCATCCAATTGCACGTCCATACTCATGTAAATGCCTGCTAACTTCCACTCCGGTGCGCACACGCCCTCATGTCTCTATGACTGATATAAAAATTCAACTTCAGGCATACACCCACTTCAACTACAGCCCCTCACCTTGTCGAGCACGTCGGGGATGCCGGGGATGACCGAGTCCCCCTTCCAAATGACGCCGTCGCAGTCAAAGATGAAGACGTCCGTTTTGTCAAGCAGCTCCTTGCTGGGGTCCGCCAGCCTCTTGGCATTGGCCATTCGCAGCGAAGAGCTGCTGCAGTGGGCATAAAAAAGGGGCATGTGCGAGCGTGCACACGTGAATTTGAGTGGGCGGGGTGAGCTGCGCGGTGGAAATCGTGACGGGTTCTGGTGTGTGTGAAGAGCGGATGCAGTGGCATCGCAAAAGAATACATGAAGTGCGCATTGTCGATTCTTGGCACAGTGTATGCACGGCAATAGCGCCATGTGTACACATAAGCTGCTGCCATACAGCAGGATCAGGCGTCCACGCACTGTGTGCTGCATGGCGCTGTGTGGTGCTTCACTAGCCCCCCAGCCAGCTGCCGTGGCATGTGTGTGTGTTGCATGCACTGTGTATGTTCAGTGCACTGTGTATGTTGCGTGGACGGAAACGCAAGCCGCGGGGCATACACACATAACCATATTCATTTATAAATTTATGAAGTATGCGGCATGCGCAAGTATCAATTGTAACATAATACTTGGAAGTATTACTTCAAGTACGTATTAGTAGTACTTCTGAAGTATCAATTAATGTGGCATGGCGCTCACCCGCTGTAGGCACGAGCACCCCCCTGGACAGCCGCCGCACGCGCCAGAGCTGCTCAGCGGGGATATGGCACAGGTGCACAGCAGCAGCAGCAGCAACAGCAGCAACAGCAGTGCTCAGCACAGGAGCAGCAGTGGCGGCCCGAAGGTCGCACTGCGCACACAGCATGCATGACAGACCTATGCAGAGTTGGGGCACGGCCGAAAACGTGCTTCTGCTGTGGGTGCTGCAGTGGCACTTTTGTTGCTGTGATGTGGCGCCATTACTACCAGCGGTGTGTCGCCTGGTCACGTAAGCAAATAACAAGGATTAAACGTCTTTTTGTGGTGTAATAACCAGCACTGCCATGGTCCCCACGTCGGAACACCTAAACCGTCTCCAGGGCGCTGAAAACAAAGCTTCCTCGGTGATGCACGCTTGCACCCCATTGCATACACATGCTTGTGCAGCTTGTGCTGTGAAGCAGTGCTACCAGCGAGATTTCGCCACCCATAACGCGCTAGCGATCGGGCACTAAAGCGCGCGCTGTTGCAGCCGTGTGCCGGCGCGCCAGCGTTGCGGTGGCAGCAGCTCATCGTTCAGCAGTGCAGCAGCACACACCATCAGCAGCAACGGCACCAGCAGCGCCTGAGCCGCCGGAAGCCTGTTTCGCGACGACAGCACGTTGAGCAGCAGCAAAACAGTGCGGAGGCGCAGCCGCCACCAGCAGCCCTCAACATTTATCACACACGAGAGCAGGAACAAAGTCGCCAGGCAACAGCAGCAGAAACGTTTGCGTGACCCACCGGTGGGTGCCTTGGCGAGACCGCGGCGGGCGCCACCCGCGACGAAAGCCTGCGCGCCAGTGGCGGCGAGCGCCAGCACGGCCACAGCGGACACGGAAGCCTTGCCGCGCATGGTGTTGATGGGGGGTGCTGCGGTGGTGAGTGTGCCACTGAGGTGTGCGAGACTCTGCGAGTGAGAGAGTGACGACAGCTGCTGCACAGCATGTAGCAGCAGCGCTCGGTGCTCAGCAAAGCTCGGTGCTCAGCAAAGCTGGTGTCAAAACAAACTGCTGAGCACAACATGTTGCGCCCCCCCCCCCCTTGACCTTCTAAGAGCACACGCGGGCGCAGATGCCGCCACAGCGCGCTACATCGCGGATGCGGAGCTGCTTACGACGACGCAGCAGAGGAGGAAGGCCGGCGTGTCCGTGCCTGCCGGCGCCGGCGCGTAGCACCCAACCGCCCCACGCACCGCCCCGGTCTTCTCAACCGCGGGTGTGACCTTGAAGGCGGAGAAGTAACACACAGCAACACAGCAACAACTGGCAGCGGCACGCGGCGGCGCCAGTGACGGTGGCGGACAAGAGCCGGTACCAGCAGGGCTAGGGATTTGTAAGGCGTTGGCCGAGTCACATGGCTCGGGTGCGTGCCTACAGCACCGTCGGTGGTGTCCACCCTAAGAGCCGGCGGCCCAACGGAGGCACCGGAGGCAGCACCGCGCAGGCGCACCCTCACCAGGCGCACCAGGCGCAGCAGCAGGCGCAGCAGCAGGCACAGGAGCAGGCGCAGCAGCAGCAGCAACAGGCGCAGCAGCAGCAGCCCCACCTACCGTGGTTCTTGGCCCGCTCCTGCCTTGAGCTGTCCAACATTTTGGGCTACGTGGGGTGCGGCCAACACCTGCTGGTTGCGGGCACGTGCAGGGCGTGGCGGACCTCTTACAGCTGCCTATTCCCAGGCCGGAGCACCTCTCTCTCGTCCCTGCTGCCCTCCCACTCCCTCCTAGACTTTGTTCACACGCACCCCAACACCCGCGTGTGGCGCCGCGAGGACACGGCATTTGCGGCAGCGCGGGGCAGCGTGGCGGCCATTTCGTGGGCGCTATGCCAATACGACTGCAAGCATCGGGCGAAGCTGTGGGGGCCAGACACGTACGGGGCCGCTGCCGAGCACGCGCACATGCACGTGCTGGAGTGGCTGCTGCGGTTCGGCTGCCCGCGTGAGACATTCGACCAGAGGGGCTGCCGCCGCTGCTGCTGCGAACTGTTCCACCCCCCTTCCGCAGCAGACAACGCCACCGACGTTACTGCCGCCGCCGCCGCCGCTGCCGCCGCGGCAACAGCTGCAGTGGCAGCGGCACGAGCAGCGGCAGCGGCCCATGTCAACGGCACCACCTCCAGCCCAGCCGCCACCACCGCCGCCGCCGCTGCGGAGGCCGCGACTGCAGCTGCTGAGCACCCCACCACCCCAGCTCAGCAGAAGCTGTGGCGACCCTGTCGCGGCAGGTGCGGTGCTCAGCAGAGCGCGGCGACGGGCGCGGCGCGCGGCGGCCACATGGACGTGCTGCGGTGGGCGGCCTCTAAAGGCTTTTATGTGTGCGCACACGTGGCAGCGGACGCGGCAGCGCGCGGGGATATGCCTATGCTGGAGTTTCTGCGGGCGGGGAGGCACTGCTGGTCGGTGGCCGGCACCACTGCGGCGGCAGCGTTTGGCGGGCACTGGAACGTGGTCAGGTGGGTGGGTGTGGTTGCGTGCTGCGGTAGTGGCGTGAGCGTGGGTGGGACACGCACGTGCGCCGCGTATTCGGCCTTGGAACTAGAATTCTACAAGGGGAGGCTACACTACTTTGAAGTATAGTACTATGCACACAGTACCTTCATATTGGACGTACTTCGACGTATATGTGTACGGAGGAGTGCCGGCCGCGTCGGACGCCCAGCGTGAAAGAGAACACCTAGCAGTCACACAGGCCTGTGCGCATAAAATAAATCTAAAACGTGACAGAGGTTGAAGTTTAAGGGGGTTCGACTGCGGTGCCAACATGGGGCCGTAGGCGAGCCATCTCGCAGAGCAGCACGTGTTGCTCTGCAGCAAGTGCAATAAACCAAGTACTTCAGAAGTATGTTCTCATGTATGTTGGGGACTCAGGCCATCTGTGTGGCCACTCCCTTCTGTCTGGTGCGGCCTGGTGTGCACTTGCAGTATGTGCATTCATGGGGTAATCACAGATTTTGCTGTCATGCAGTACCTCTGGCGCTGTGCTCACCGCCCATACTTAGGTATGAATGCCCCTACGGCTGTTCGGTGGCACGTTTATTATTTGCCCACATAATTGTCACCAAGCTGTGCATTCCGCCTTCCAGTATACTTACTTGGTTTCTGAAGTGCTTCATGTTTACAGAAAACAGAGAAACCAGGTGAATTGTATGGCCACTCCCCCCCCCCCCCCCCCCCCCCCCCCCCCCCCCCCCCCCCCCCCCCCCCCCCCCCCCCCCCCC
>JAULBY010048872.1:0-12120 GCA_032358315.1 Ophiocytium majus
CACCAGGTGGACAAATCACCCCACAGGCTTCGGCCTGGCATTTGGCCCCAGCCACGGCAGTATCTGGGCTTAGCAGCTTTTTAGGTTTCTTTCACTTGTGGGCGTGTAAGGGCCCAGGCCACGCATACCAGCGTGCGCGAAGCAAGGGCACATGCCCGGCATCGCATCCGCGACTCGCAACCCTCTACAGCCAAGGTCACAGCAATTTACCATCACCACCAGAAATTTTGCACCTGTTTGCTCCTCTGCGGGCAGGTCCCGGACCAGCAGGTCCTGTGCGAAGCAAAAACAGAGGCAGCAATTTACGACCACTGCCAGAACTTTCTCACCTGCTTGCTCCTCTGCAGGCAGGTGCAGGTCCAGTAGGTCCCTTTTGCAAAGCATTTAACTCTCACTACCAGAAATTTCTCACGTGCTTCCGCCTCTGTAAGCAGGTCCAGGTCCAGCAAGTCCTCTGCAAAGTAGTTTCGCGTGCGGCTGCTGTCCTCAATGGCATAAAGAGGTAGCAATTTACTCTCACTACCAGAAATTTCTCACCTGCTTCCGCCTCTGCGGGCAGGTCCAGGTCTAGGAGGTCCTTTGCAAAGTAGTTTCGCGTGCGGCTGCTGTCCTCCACGGCGTTGTGGTTCCGCCGGTCTGCCGGGTTGTCAAAGTAGCGGTTCGGCCGCCCGTCGTACATGCCCGGAACCGCACTGTTGAAGTTGTGTTGAGAAGTTCAAGTTGTGGGAGAAGTTGAATTTTGGGCAATGTTGAAGTTGAGGATGATGTTGAAGTTGTCACATTGAAGTTGTTTGTTGTGTACAGCAGGCACGGGCAGCGAAATTCCAGCAGCACCCAGCACCATCAGAAGGTGTGTGTGATGTTCGCGTTATCATGTTGAGGTTTGTGCGATGACAGGTTGCGGCCAACGAAACGGAAGGGCAAACTCCACACCATCGGCCGCATTAGGTGCAGCTGTTGCTCAGCAGTTGCACAGCAAAGGTGGGGTGAGAGGGGGACAGAGCTCAGTGTTCGCAGAAGCAGTAGCGCCACAGGGGAACATGACCTCCTATGCCCGTGCAGCAGGCGGTGCCGCTGCTGCTTCTGTGGTGCGCTTACATGAATACACGCAATAGACACAGCACATGCACCCGTCATATTCGCATCGCCACCGCCGCCGCCAGCAACTTCTGCGGGTGCTTCACAAACACACCCAGTGCACCTCAGCCATCAAATATCGACCGCATAGCGTGCTGGGTTGAAGTCATACTTGGGCCAGATTTGGCTCACTTGAGGTCGAATTTTGCTCCGAGAGCGTCCGTTTCCACCATGCCGAAGGCATCAAAGCTCTTGCGCGCTTGCGACAATGGGTCCACAGCCTGCGTGCACGCATGAAATGTGGTCATTCGTAACAGTAGTAACAAAATTGTGAATGGCGGAACAGGCAGGGTTGCACGAAACGTTTATTGACATTTTTTATTGTCAAAACACGTGCAATAACTTCATATGCTGGCCAGCCACCATGCAAGAGCACCAGACATTACCCACAGACACCTGCGGCAAGCTGTCGCTATCACTTTTTTTCCCAAACATTACCCGTATACGCTGCGTATGCGCTCCGTATGCGGCGTATATGGGTTGCTCATATACATTTTCGCGCAACCCTAGGCACAGGCAGTGAGCTCAACAGGCCTAGAGGCGTACCATGGGCATGGCAACTTTAGTGCCGTGTACAGTGCACTCGCCACTTACTGCAGGGTAGTGTCACCCCCTGGCACCCTGCACTGAAGCAAGACCCGCACTAAATCAAATAGGACATTGTGTATCGTTTACATAGAATATGTGGTCTGTGACAGGTCTCTGGACCCCGCACTAACCCGCATACCGCACTAGAATGAAAGCCAACTAAATCGCGAGTCCACTGTACAAGCACAGTCGTGGTGCCAAGGCCGTATGATGTATACTGTTGCTCTACTTAACGTAGGTGACATTGCAGTGCTAGACAAGCACGCGCCAGAGATTTGTAAACAGTTGTAACAAACTTGTGAGTGACGGCACAAGGGAGTATGCACAGTGGGAGCGCCGTGGCAAGCGTGGCAACATTCATGTCATTTACAAGCTAACGCCGTGGCGCCAGAGCCATATGGTTACAAGTACTGTACTTCAACTACAGTAGTACTTGAAGTAGTTGAAGAAAGTGGCAGTGTTAGGCAAGCATGTGTCACACAGCAGGATGCGCCCCAGGTAGTACAATATCATCAAGTAGTTCGAAGCGCACAAATGAGCGACCACCATGGAGTGTGGGGGCGCTGCACATCAAATATACAGCTCACATCTATGTACTATATTATGTACTTCAGAAGTATATAACTGTATGAAGTATAGATCTACAGAGACAGGCAGTGACCCTTTGAGGCGCCTGGTAGTACATGTGCTACTAGTGCATGCATGTGTACTACAGCAGCACATATATACTTCGAAGTATATGCTGGTACAATGTTTCACTTGAAGTACTTCTTGAGGTATGCAACATGAGGACAGACGCACTGACCCTTTGTGGCGCCTGGTAGTCATCTGTGGAGCCCATGGGTAGCAGGGCGTTTTCGGAACGCACCGCCGCTCGCTCCTGCCGTATGCGGTCGGTATCTGCGCACATGGCACCAGTACACAAGCCACTATGATAAGTACTACAACAGTATTGAATCGACAAGTCAGATGACTTGCAAGTGAGTTGTGCACGTGCGCACCGGGACAAAAATTATCACATGCTTCGAACTTCTTCAGTAGATGAAGTACTTCGAAGTACTTCAATCGACTTCTATATATCCGGTGGCAGGCTAGGGTGAGGCACTGAAGTGTGCGGGATAGGTTGGTTTCAGTGTTCGGGTGGCTTCACAGCAGACGCAAATGCTACTCAATTGAAGTTGAGTACTCACTAGTACGAAGTGACATACTTCTTCTTCTTGAAGTACACAGTAGTGCCACCATATGTTGTGCCACTGGCCTACTACATGAGCAGTGCACTCGTGGAATCACCATTCAAGTGTCATTGCAGTGCTGATGTACAACCGTGGGTGACAACACGACAGCGCATTGCAAGGCACTTTGCTCACCAGCAGCATAGCCGTCAACTACTGCATGCCACAGCAACTGCACAACTGCGCACGCACGCATCTGACAGCCTCATTCCAATGAAGTTGGTGGCACACACCCACAAAGAGTACTCACAGCAGCGGCCTCATATACATGGTGTCTAGAACTGTTAAAGTATACCACCTGCATACTGCTGGTTGTGTGTTGTGTGCATGTACACTCTAAATGAATCACCTACATATGTTGTACGGCACCGGATATCAGAAACCAACGATGCACTGGCAATGGTGGCTGCAGTCACCACCGATGACACACAAGCTGCACAAGCAAGTCCATATATATACTTGAAGTTTATGCACTTTCATATACTTACTTCCAGGTGCAGGGAACAGCTATGTGTATGTTGATATGGGGCCACGTACTGTTGGTTGGCTACAAAACACGCTGGTATCCACTGCGCTTGGGCCATTGCATGCCGACAATTTCAAATACTGCTAGTACAAGTACAACTTCATGGATGCGCTTCTAGGAAGTCAAAGTTGAAGCTGAATCTGCTCTTGTCTGCTGTTGTTGTGACTGCAGCTGACAGGTGCTGGACTGCCCTTCAAAACAGCGTTTCTCCATATCAGCGTCACCAATGTTAGCTTCACAGCAGGTCAACCGCATGCTCCATCGCAACTTCAACAACCTGGTGCTTGTCATCAACGCGAGCAACTTGTGCAACACACCAACTTCAGAACAGTGTTTCCTAGCAACTTCAACAAAGGGTTCAAGTATTTTTCCTGAGCACGGCATTCGCCACCTTCCCTAGCAACTTCGACAAAGGGTTGAAATACCTTTCAAGAACCTGAGCACCGCATATGCAGGCCTCCTAAAACAGTGTTCCTTAGCAACTTCAACAAATGGATTAAGTACCTTTCCTGCCTGAGCATCGCAGCCTCCTAAACAGTGTTCCTCAGCAACTTCAACAAATGGTTTAAGTGCTTTTCCTGCCTGAGCACCGCATTCGGCACCTCTGCAAGAGTGTTCCCTAGCAACTTCAAAAAGGGGTGAAGTACCTTCCAGGAGCCTGAGCACCGCAGCCTCCTAAACAGCGTTCCCTAACAACGTTCCCTAGCAACTCTCACTCAGAGTTGAAGTGCCTTTCAAAAGCCTGAGCACACGCATTCGCCACTTCCTGCACAGCGTTCCCTGCTCCCTAGCAACTTCAACAAAGGATTGAAGTACCTTTCAAGGGCACCGCATTCGCAGCCTCCCGCACCGGCGCCCCATAGTCAACTTCAACAAAGAGTTGAAGTACCTTCCGAGAGCCTGAACACCGCATTCGCAGGCTCCGAAACAGTGTTCCCTAGAAACTTCAACCAAGAGTTGAAGTACCTTTCAAGAGCCTGAGCACCACATTCGCAGCCTCCCGCACCGGCGCCCCATAGTCAACACCACCGCCCGTCAGCGCTCCCGTCCTGCTGTGTATGGCGCTGTTATAGTGGGTAAGCTCCTGCAGCTGCGCACATGAGAACCATACAAGAATGCACCACTGTCTGTGTTATAGTGAGCCAGCTCCTGCAGCTGCATACATGAGAACCATACAAAAAAAGCGCTACTGTCAGTGTTATGTTGGGCCAGCTCAAGCAGCTGCGCACATCAGGCCCATACAGAAAGGCACATTGTCAATGTTTGACTGAGTCAGCTCCTGTAGCTGCGCACTTGAGAACTATACAAAAAGGCACCATTGTCAGTGTCATATTGGGCGAGCTCCACTATGTGACACAGCAATAGTGCACAACATGTTGCTGAGCAGTACTGTGAGTTGTGACATGTGCGCACGCGTGCTAATAACCATCCACTGTGCTGTTCATGTTGGAAGCGTCCATTCATACTTCGAACTAGCATGATTGATGTTGTCAATTGTTAGGTGTTGACAAAGTGCAACCCATGTGGGTGTGACTGCGCCCCATGCACGCTGATCAGTGTTGTGCAGCATAATGTATATAATACTACTGTAGTACTTCTTGAAGTATTTATATATTATATACAAACCCATAATATATATTACATAAATTATAGACAATATATATTACATAAAAGCCATAAAGCGCGCCATGCACCAGCCGGTGGTGCACCAGGCCCTGAGATGCATCAGTGCTGCACTGCTGCAGCATCACTAGGGTCGCCGGAAATCGTAATTTTGGGACATGACGGTCAACAGTAATTCCATCATACCTGCTGCGGATCCCAAAAGTAGCCTACAACACCTTGACGTCTGTAATGCGCTGACTGTGCTGAGCAAAAAACATTATGGAAGACGTTGCACGTATCATCAGGTTAGGGCGAAATTACGCACAAATTACGGAGTGATCTTGAAAAAAAATACGATTCCGGCAACCCTAAGTGTCACTGATGAACTTGTGCTGTCTATGAAGGAAAAACGCCATTCCGTCACTGCATCTGCACACCTGCTCAGCAACCGAGGCACGTATAACCCAGAACTCCGCTCTGTGCTCCAGCTGTACTGTTATGCCTCAGTGGTGACTGTCGCTACCCCTCTGCTGTACTATTCACACGCCGGAAGTACTCATTCATAAAATTTCAGCATGATTTTGAGGTGCAAACAATGTATATCGCGTGCAGTTTCGACTGCGCTCCAGCTCACTGTTTCAACGCTTATCTGGCAACATGCACCCCCGCTGCTCACTTGTCAGCAGTATTTGTCCTTGTTTGTACTGAGATGGTGTTGTGCGTATTTTACTATTGCACACCTGCTGCTGAGCATGCCATGCGTGGCCCATGCAGCGCTCCGCTCGCAAGACTCAACTGTGTTTTCAAACAGCATAGCTGTTGCAGAAAGTGCATTTTACGTGGTTTTCTATCGCACACCTGCTGCTGAGCACCCCATGCGCGGCGCATGCCGCTCTCTGCTCACACCATTTATCCACTACGTAGTATGAAGGGAATTGTTGAAGGAAATTCGTTCTATGTGTTTTTTTCATTGCGCACCTGCCGCTGAGCATCCCATGCGTGGTCCACGCAGCGCTCCGCTCCATACGTGACAAAGTGGTGCATCAGCTTCACGGCCTTAAGTATAGCACGCCACGTAGTGTTCTTTGGATCCATCGCAGAGCTGTCAGTGGCACAGGCAGTGTTGCAGCATAGGGGTGCGTGCGGTGCAGGCAGGCATGCTGGTGAGCAGCAACAGGGCAACTGCGCGTACCGCGCGCGGCGAAAGCACGCACGCCATATGTAACTCCCAGTAAAGCTGGCAAGTTTTCCACAAAAGTTTGGAATTGGTGCCACATCATGCATGACTGCATGCTGTGCTGTCAGCCCTGCAACCCCCCCCCCCCACACACACACAGCTAGAACACACTCGTCCGCTCTTGAACTTAGAAAACAGCAACCCTGTAACCAGTTCATGTTGAAGGTGTTTGCTGATGCTGTGCAGTGACAATTCCGTCACATTCAGGTGACATGACAGTTTCGCAGTAGTTACAAGGCAGGTTCGCAGCAGTTACACGGCAGTTACACAGCAGTTCAGTGCAGGTTCGCAGCAGTTACACGGCATTTACACAGCGGCTACACTCACGTGAGCATGGCGTACACCACCGCGCACTGATGCTGCAGTGCAGTGCCTTTTCAGTCACATTGCGGTGCGCACACGGACTGTTTCGCAGCAGTTTCGTAGCAGTTACACTCACGTGAGCATGGCGTACACCACCGCGCACTCATAGTCGTTGAAGGTGAGCGCCGCCAGCCCGTGCAGCTCCCGAGACGCGGCCCACTCCACGTTGTCGTCAAACAGGAATGCGCCCAGCTGCACACATGAGAACCAGTTCACAATCATATTTGTGTAATGATAGTGCTGTGTAAATGAGCGCCTGTGTGGCTGCGCACATGGTAGCCTCTTCAGGAAACATTGTAAGTTGTGTTGAGAAGTGGCACAGGTCGCGCACATGAAACCCCAGCGAAATATAGACATATTACGAAGTGTGTGTGTCAAATTGGGGTCAAACCAAAATGGTGCAAGAGCTGTCCGGATGCACTGTTGTCGCGCCTTTGGTTAGAGAGCTTTGGTAGAGAGCACAGAGTTGGTGCTGGCAGTGCGGTGCCAGTCGCACTGTGAGCTGGTGCATGTCTGGCAGCAGACGCGATTGCTGGCAAAAACCACGAGACGCCAGCAAAAAACGGGTACTGGGGACGCCACTAGGCAGCGTTCGCCAGTGCAGAACAAAACTTCAACTAGGACAACAACTTCAACATACACTTCCCCGAACATTCTATTTGCTCCATGCGAGGACAAGCAAGCGTGTGCTGCTGCATGGGGCGTGCTGCAGCTCCTGTGAAACAACAGGCGCCGTGCTTGATGTGCCAGGAGCACAGCTGGCACTGCAACGGTTAGGCTTGCTAGGGCTGCCTTCCTTGTCTCACCCGCCACCGTCATCGTCATCGTGTGCGTATAACGGGTTTGCTGCAATTACGCCGACCCCCTGCCCCACGGAGCGAGAGCGGCGCAGTCTGAAGCTGGCGTCACGGGTGCGCACGGTGTGGAAGGCAGTGGCAAAGGCCATGCTGCTTCCACACACGGGCAACAGCTTCGGCAGCAGCAGCACCGCCGTGCGTGCTCGTCAACACCAACATGCTAAACTTTTGACCTTGCAAGGGACAAAGGGCGAAGGCCTAAGGTGGGACCCCCTTGCCCTGCTGCAGGCATGTAACTCAGCTGAAGGGCGCCATTCTCAGCAGTTTGCCAGACGACATGCAGGAGCGAGCAGAGGGGCGGGTGTCTGGTGTGTGACGACTAGCGAGCAAGACTTGAGAGACTGCTGTTTCTGCCCTGCAAAACGTGTCATCACCTTGCGCTCTGTTTCGGAGCCGAGAAGCTGGAAAGCGAACTTGTTGACGGTGGTCTGGATGGCTTCCATGGCTGCCCACTGATCAACCGCAAGCGGCAGACGCCGCTGCGCCACCACCTGCCGCTCCTAGTGCTCCGGCTGCTCTCCTGTTGACGGGGCTGTGCGCCGTTCTCTTGTCTCTCTCGCTCAGTGCACACGTGCGCACGTGCATGCGTGCGCACGTTGATCATCAGGTTGCACATGCACTTTGCAGCATCAGCACAACACACCAGGCATGATGAGCTGTTGCAGGCGTGATGGCTTGGCAGGCTGGCTAGCAACTACAGCCCTGGTGTTGCTTCTGGCTCTGGCCCTCACGCCACCGCAGGGGGCGCACGGATTTTCCCTGGTCAGCAGTTCGACCTTGCTGCCAGAAAGGTCGAATGTCGCGGCTGCTGCGGCGGAGGCAGGCAGCAGCAGCGGCCGAGCGCGCACCGTGCTGCGGGCAAAGAAGGGTGCTGGCGATGATGCTGGCGATGATGCTGCGGCTGAGAAGAGGAAACGGGAGGAAGCAGCGAAACGCTTTGCACAGCAGGCGAGACCTCACAGGCAGGGTGCTCGAACCGATTTGAACATCCTGCTGCTGTACTGCTGGTGTGCTGTGTGTACAAAAGCATGTACCGCGGTCTGTGCTTAACCTGCCAGCACGCTGTGACAGTGCAATGATGGCACAGTCCTGACAGCACACTCGGTTCACAAATCTGAGAAAAGGAAAACGGAGGGTGCCGTATAAACCACGGGGGCCTGGTGCCCAGTGTGCACGCCCGGAAGTCAGCACTTTGTGGGTCCTACTGCTGCAGTGTAGTGTATTGGATGTGGTGCGCGCACTAGCGACTTTGCAGAGCCGTGTCCGCGTTGTGAAGCAGAGCCGGCCATAGGAAGCCATGCATCGTGCCTGGCCTAGCCTTGTGGAGGCACAGTAGCGTGCAGTGTCCCAAGTGCTGCGGGCGCCGTGAACAGTGATGCGTTTGTGTGGTGGCAGCTGAGCGATTGTTGCTTGCGAACATGTGCAAGAGTTTGGGGCAGCACTTGCGCCAGCAACCAGCAGCAATGACCATACGTGCTCACAGAGCCGCTGTGTGTGCAGTGGCTAGGTTTGCTAGACTGGAAATCTGGTACATGCTGCAACCGGCAGCATGCAGCACGTGAGTGTTTGTTGTAGGACGAAGTGCACTCACATCACCCTATTGCTGCAGCTAGTACAGCTGGTTGCATGCGCACAGACGCGCCGCAGCAGAGCCACCAGCGGTGCTCAGCAGCCGCAGCTGCTGCAGTCAACAGGTGCTGCAGTGCTCAGCAGCAGCAGCTGCGGCAGTGCTCAGCAGCCGCATCGTTCAGCGCTACTGCTGCGCCAGCATGTGAAGACGCCACTCAGGCGTAGCAGGCACTGAGTTTCACTGTGCATGTTGTGCGGCCGCATGGGCTGTGCTGCGTGCCATGCACTCCTGTCCACCCGTGGCATTGCATATACTTCACGAAGTACATGCATGTATGTACTTTATGAAACTCCGCTTAGGGCGCGGAACGCCCTTTGCACACGGTGCGAGAAAATCAGACAGGTAGCGAAAAAGCTGCAATGCGTGTATGTACATGTATAGGTATATATATACTTCGAAGTGTATGTGTGTTGTTTTGTAAGGGGTCTAATGTGTTCACAGATGTATGGCCTGGGTACGCCGCACCGTGGACAGCTGGCCACGGGCAGAGCAAACTTTGTGTATTGACTCAACCCTTTTCGAAAAGGCTCATGTAAGCCGTAACAGTAATACAGTGCACTCGCGATTAAGTGCAGGGCAGTGTCACCCCCCTAGCATCCCGCACTAAAGCGAGACCTGCACAAAATCAAATGGGGCGTTGTGTATCGTTCACAGAGACTCATGTGGTCAGTGACGTGTCTCTGGGCCCCGCACGCAGCCGTATACCGCACGAAACCAAAGCGAACTATTATTATATGTATTGACTCACCCTTTAAAAAAATAGAGGGCTTAAGTAAGCCATAGCAGTAGTATTGGCAATGCTTGTTGTATGGGTTTCATGTTTGCACAGATTATGGACTGTATGTGTATACATGTATGTATACATATACATATGCTTGTTGTATAGGTGTGATGCGCACACAGATAAACGATGGTATGTGCTCTTTTTATGGGTTGATGCGCGCACAGATATGGACTGTTTATGCTCTTTGTATGGGTTCATGTGCGCACACATAAAGAACTGTACAAAGCCTGCCACAGCTTTGTGCATTGCTGAAGTAGGCTAACACTCTTGCACAACACATTGTACAATGTACATGCTTTTTGTATGGGTTTCATGTGCGCACAGATAAAGCATGTGCACACAGATAAAGCACTGTATAACAATACTTGTGTATATCCTCTTTGTATGGGTGTCATGTGTGCACAGATAAAGGACCTGGAGACGCGCCCTCTGGATAACATGGCGGGCTACAGGGTGGTCAAGCTCGTATATCAGCGCATCTTTGAGCGTGTGGATGCACGCTTTGGAACCAACCTCCGCCAGGCAAGTGCTTTGCTCAGCAGCACCGCAGCACAACACCACAACTGCCCGCTGGTCTGTGCCTGCCGGTGGCGGTGCTGCTGTCGCTGGTGACGCATTCTGGTGCCACATGATGCAGCACGGCAGCACAACACCACAAGTGCGTGCTGGTCTGTGCCGGACGGTGGCGGTACTGCTGCCGAAGTTGAAGTGTCACATCTTTGAAGTAGCAAGTCGGACTTGATGCAGGTGCACTTTCGGCCCACTTTCTGGTCTTTGTGGCTGCAGGTGCGACCGCCACACTTGGCGTGTGATGTTGATCGGGTGCGGTGGTACTGCTGCGGCTGGTGACGTACATCTTGAAGTGCTTACTGGTGCCACGTGATGCAGGTTTGTGAAGTTTGTGGGGGGAACCACCGTTGGGATGCGTGGAAGCATGCAGTGGCGCTGGCACAGTATCATGCCTTTGTCAACTTCGATTACAGTCATGTACTGTACTCTTATTAAACTCTGCTTGGGGCGCGGAAAGCCCTTTGTACACGGTGCGTGTAACCAGAAAATCAGACAGGTAACGAAAAAGCTGGCAATGCTCAGTACTCTAACGGGAGCCTGGCATGTTGCCAGAGCACTAGTCTAACGGATTACAGCCCCATGTCCCAGGGGACCTGCTCCCACCCCCCAGCTCCCGCAACACCATGCTCCCCTCACACACCAGACTGTACAAATACATGGACGTGTTGCGTACATAGTTGGTGTAGATCATGTACTACGTAGTGTATATACCTACAGAATACTCGAAGTTGAGTAACGAACTTCAAGTATGTACACCGTATATAAATTTAAGTTTGAGTACATGTACATGTGTGCAATATACCGGTACATTTCTTGAAGTTTGTACTACTGTGGTATACTTCAAGTATACAGTATTGTTGCATCTATGATGATACTTGTTGCTCTTGGTTGTTCAAAGTTGTGAGCTTGTGTGTATACGCTGCCGGGCGTGTGCAATCGCCACGAGCGTGCTGGCACGCATGGCGTGGGCTCTTGCACGCCCACAAGTGCAAATAAATCACCTACAATAGTGAACATGCCTCAGTCCCCCTCCGCCAAGTCACAACCACTGAGGGGAGAGGGCCCTCAGCCCTACTGTCACAGCAGACAACAGGCAGAAGCCGTGTTGTGACAGCCTGGCATGTACTTCTCTGATCACTAAGGCCTCCAACCACAAACCCACAGACAGCCCTAGAGTTAAAGTTGCTCTTGAAGTTGTCAAATGGACCGTCGTGCGGCTGATACCTCACCACCAACCAAAGGCTGAGCACAAGTGGATGTATGGTCTGCTGCTGCTGTGCTGCCTGTGCAGGAGGATGGTCTGCTGGCTGTTGCACCCTTCCTGCCCATCATAATTCTGGCGCTGGTGCTGGGGTCGTCACAACTAGGACGCAACGCCCTCGGCAGCCTCTTCCCTACATCCCTGTGAAGGCTCACAGCTTCAATCAAGCCTCTGTGATACAGCACATGAGGTAGGGACTCCAGAGCACATGCAAGTTCATAGGCACACACCACTGTGTGATCTCGGTGGACGGGCGAGCGGACACAGCGGAGACAGCGGAGGCGGCGGCGGAGGTGGCGGCGGTGGCGGCGGACGCGGCAGGGGCGGCGG
>JAULBY010048883.1:0-36403 GCA_032358315.1 Ophiocytium majus
GTACAGTCCCCTTCGGGACGACAAGTTATAGCGCCCTGTAGCAAGGGGAACAACAGCCAACAGGCGTTCCCCTCTCCGATAGCGAACAACGAATCTTCCGATAGCACTCTATAGTATTAGTAGCTCTCTAGATTTTTTATGTCTCCCTTTAGGATAAAGACTTCATGTCGGAAATTGAAAAACAATTAATGGTAGTTGATACACAGTCTCCTGAAGAGGGTGTCGTCAAAAAACAACGACCAAAGATTAAAAGACGTGAAGTGGTTAATGGTAAACCAAAGCGTGGTCGTCCCACAAAGGCGGCTATCGCCAAGAAAAAGAATCCCGGCATACTGGGTAGACCTCCCGGCGACGCTGCTAGGATAGCGGAGTTTAAAGCTAGGTTGTTAGCCACTGCTGGTGATAGTGTTATTACAAAGATTATAGAGACTGCATTGGCGGATGGTCATCCAGCGCAAGGTGCAATGCTCAAGTTCTGTGGAGAACGATTATTACCCTTATCTAGCTTTGAAGCTAAGAGTGGTGGTGGTACTCCGCAGATTAGTATTAATATTACTGGGCTTACTGCTCCGACAATTGAAGCTAATGAAGTAATTGAAGAAGAATATACTGATGTGGTTATCAGGGATTTAAATGAGTGAACTAAACTTTGCTCTTCTTACTTGGCAACAAACTGTATTTAAAGATACTACTCGATTTAAAGTTATTGCTGCTGGTCGTCGTTGTGGTAAATCACGATTATCTGCAATCACTTTATTAATTGAAGGTTTGAATTGTCCTGAAGGTTCTAGTGTAATGTATGTTGCACCAACACTAGGACAAGCTAGAACGATTATGTGGGATTTGTTAATGGATATTGGTAGACCAGTAATTAAGTCTGCTCACATTAACAACTTAGAGATTAGTTTGGTTAACGGTAGGAAAATCCTCATTAGAGGAGCTGATAACCAAGACTCGCTTCGTGGTGTGTCCTTGTCGTATTTAGTAATGGACGAGGTAGCGTTTATTAAACCAGAGATTTGGGAAAGAGTGCTTCGTGCTGCGTTGTCAGATAAAAAAGGTAGAGCAATGTTTATTTCTACCCCTTCTGGTCGTAATCACTTTTATGAGTGGTTCCAGTTAGGACAAAGCGGTGAAGATGAGGATTGGAAGTCTTGGCACTTTACTACTGCAGATAACGAGACGATTGACCCTAAAGAGATTGAAGCAGCAAAGCGTACTTTAAGTTCCTTTGCTTTTAACCAAGAGTATATGTCTTCCTTTAACAACGCTGGTTCTGGATTGTTTAAAGAAGAATGGATTAAGTTTGGTGATGAGCCTAAAGATGGTTCATGGTACATCGCAGTAGACTGTGCTGGATTTGAAGAACTCGGCAAGAAACAAACAAACAAACGCTTAGACAAAACTGCTATAGCGTGTGTTAAAGTAGATAATCAAAATGTGTGGTATGTAGATAAGATTGAGTGTGGTCGCTGGTCAACTGAAGATACTGCTTTGAGAATACTCAAGAACATACAAGAGTATCAACCACTAGCAGTTGGTATTGAGCGTGGTATTGCAAAGCAAGCGATTATGAATCCAATGATGGATGCGATGCGTAGAATGAACTGTTACGCTCACATTGAAGAATTGACTCACGGCAATAAGAAAAAAGTAGATAGAGTTACTTGGGCTTTGCAGGGTAACTTTGAGCATGGAAGGATTATTTTAAATGCTGAAGGTGACTTTGATTTATTTGTAGACGAGTTGTTGATGTTTCCAACGCAAGGTGTACACGATGATACTGTCGATGCCTTAGCGTACATTGAACAACTTGTACGACCTAACTTTGATGCTGACGATGCTGGCGATGAGTGGGAAACTTTAGACGTAATTAGTGGCTACTAAATAAGGATTAAAATGGCTGAGAACATGGACATGAACGAAGGCACTCAATGGGAAGAACCCTCTGAGTCTGATAAAGAATTAGCAGCTTTTGTTGTTGCACATTGTGACCGCTGGAGAGACAGTCGAGACCAGAACTTCCTAGAAGACTGGAAAGAATACGAAAGAATCTTTAGAGGTGAGTGGGCTTCTGAAGATAAGACAAGAGATTCAGAGCGTAGTCGCCTAATTAGTCCAGCTACTCAGCAAGCGGTAGAAACTCGCCACGCTGAAATCATGGAAGCTATCTTTGGTAACGGAGAGTTCTTTGACATCAAAGATGACCTGAAGGACTACAACGGCAATCCAATGGATGTCCAAGCTATTCGTGCTTTGTTGATGGAAGACTTAACTGTTAACAAGATTCGTAAGTCTGTTGACCAAATTGAATTGATGGCTGAGTTGTACGGTACAGGTATTGGCGAAATCATCGTCAAGACCGATACCGAATATGTCCCAACTACTCAAGCAATCCCCGGTTCAACGCAAGCTGCTTATGGCGTTACTGAAAAAGAATACTTCTGCGTTAAAATAAACCCAGTTAATCCTAAGAACTTCTTGATTGACCCTAACGCTACTACAATTGAAGATGCGATGGGTTGTGCAGTTGAAAAGTTTGTCTCTATTCACAAAATCGTAGAAGGTATGGAAAAAGGTATCTATCGTAAGGTAGACATTGGACCTACTGGCAACGATGATGACTTAGAAGTAACTCAAGAAGTTATTCAATTTCAAGATGACAAGGTTAAACTCCTTACTTACTATGGATTAGTCCCTAGAGAGTATCTAGAAGACCTTGAGAACAACGGAGAAGAAGTAGTTGACCTATTCCCTGATGATTCAGTAGCAGACAACTACAGCGACCTTGTAGAGGCTATTGTGGTCATTGCTAACGATGGTTTACTACTCAAGGCTGAGAAGAACCCCTACATGATGAAAGACCGTCCTGTAGTTGCTTATCAGGATGACACAGTTCCTAATCGTTTCTGGGGTCGTGGTACAGTAGAAAAAGCCTACAATATGCAAAAGGCTCTTGATGCACAGCTTCGTAGCCATTTAGATAGCTTAGCTCTCACAACTGCGCCTATGATTGCGATGGACGCTACTCGCTTACCTCGTGGTGCTAAGTTTGAAGTTAAACCCGGTAAAGCTATCCTTACTAACGGTAATCCAGCAGAGATTATGATGCCGTTTAAGTTTGGCAGCACAAGTCCCGAGTCTGCAGCTACTGCTCGTGAATTTGAGCGTATGTTGTTGATGGCAACTGGTACTCTAGACAGCCAAGGCATGGTATCACAGGCTTCTCGTGATGCGTCTGGTGCTGGTATGTCGATGGCTGTGTCTGGAATTATCAAGAAGTACAAACGTACCCTGACAAACTTCCAAGAAGACTTCATGGTTCCGTTGATTAAGAAGGTTGCGTTCCGTTATATGCAATTTGACCCTGAGCGTTATCCTTCTGTAGACATGAAGTTCATTCCTACCGCTACTTTAGGTATTATGGCTCGTGAATACGAACAACAACAGCTAATTGGCTTGTTACAGACACTAGGACCTAACACTCCTGTGTTGCCTATCATCCTAAAAGGCATTATTGCTAACTCCAGCCTGTCTAATCGTGCTGAAATGGAGCAAGCTCTTACTCAAATGTCACAACCTAATCCAGAACAAGCCCAAATGCAGCAAATGGCGGTGCAGATGGACATGGAACAGAAGCAAGCAACCACTCAATCGCTGCAAGCTAGAGCGCAAAGAGACCAAGCAGAGGCACAAAAGACTGTAGTTGAGACTCAATTACTACCTGAAGAGCTAAAAGCAAAGGTTATTAGTTCACTTTCTACCAATATTGAAGGTGATAACGCACAGATGCAGTTTGAACAGCGTGCCAAGATTGCTGATTTGATGCTAAAAGAGAAAGATATTGAGAACAAAGGTAAGATTGTCGAGTTACAGATGAAGAAAAATTCTCAAATGTAAAGAAATCGCTTGACTTTTTAATAGAACTATGGTAAAATACGGCTAT
Source organism: Ophiocytium majus (assembly GCA_032358315.1). Classification (NCBI taxonomy): domain Eukaryota; class Xanthophyceae; order Mischococcales; family Ophiocytiaceae; genus Ophiocytium; species Ophiocytium majus. The sequence goes on from JAULBY010048883.1 coordinate 3,947, forward strand.
ATAAGTAAGTAAGCACTCACTTACATTCTCCAAAAGGACAAAGAATGGACGAAAAACTACAAGCCTATTACGAGGCACGATTCTCGATGATGGCTACCCAAGGTTGGAAAGACCTGATTGAAGACGCTCAAGGCTTCTTCGATGGTATCAACAAAGTAGCAACAATACAGAATGAGAATGATTTGTTTATGAAGAAAGGGCAGTTAGACGTTCTTCAGTGGCTGTTAAGCCTTAAAGACAGTTCATCACAAACCTTTGAGCAGCTCATGTCGGGAGACTCAGCAGATGGCTCTTAGGGTATTTGATTTCCTCTGTGAAGAGGGACACTTACACGAACACTTCGTTAGTTATGAGGTGACAGAAGTAGCGTGTAAGGATTGCAGTAAAACTGCTTTACGACAGATTTCAACTCCTACCATTTATTTGGAACCGTTTTCAGGGAACTTCTCTGCAGCGGCGGATAGATGGGCTAGAAATAGAGCTGAAAAACAGAAACTAGAGCAGAAACAAAATTCCTGAGACACCTCGTAAGAGCCTCAGATTATCAATCCTAAAATCACTTGATACGGTGACAGGAGACTTTAAAAATGGCAGCACAATTCATTGAACAAAACGAACTGTTTAACAGTAACGAACAAGACGAAGTACAAGACATTACAACCCCAGTTCCTGACAGCACTACTGCAGGAAAAACTGAAGAGGCTGGTGTCAAAGCTGAACCAATAGAAGAATTACCAGAGAAGTACAAAGGTAAATCTGCTCTTGATATTGCTAAGATGCACCAAGAAGCTGAAAAGCTCATTGGACGTCAAGCAAACGAAGTTCACGAGGTACGAAGTCTTGCAGACCAGTTATTAAAACAGCAACTCGATTCCAACAAGAGAATAGCAGCCCCTATTGAAGAATCGCTTGAAGACGACTTTTTTGCCGACCCAGCAAGTGCGGTCAACAGACAAGTAGAGAAGCATCCTGCAGTGCTTGAAGCTAGACAAGCAGCTTTAGAAATGAAGAAGATGAAGACGGCACAACAATTGTCGACTAAACATCCTGATTTTGCCACCGTCGCATCAGACGCTGGATTCCAAGATTGGGTAAAATCTTCTGCAATTCGTTTAAATCTGTTTGCTAAAGCTGACGCTGAATACGATTTTGAATCTGCTGATGAATTGTTGAGTACCTACAAGGAACTTAGACAAATCAAACAACAGAATCAAAACACTCAAACAGCGGCAGTTGAAAACAAAGCTCAAGCACAAGCAATGAAGGCAGCTACAGTCGATGTTGGTGGCTCTGGTGAAACCAGCAGAAAAGTATATCGAAGAGCAGACCTTATTAAACTGAGAATGACAGACCCTGACCGCTATATGGCACTTCAAGATGAAATCATGAGTGCTTATGCCCAAGGACGAGTCAAGTAATTTTAGAATTTATAATTTAAAGGAAATATATCATGGCACTAGGTACAGATAACGTAACGGTCACAACAGCAGCAACGTTTATCCCAGAAATTTGGAGTGACGAAATTGCAGCCGCTTACAAAAAATCATTAGTAGCAGCAAATCTTGTTAAAAAGATGTCTTTCAAAGGCAAAAAAGGCGATACAGTTCATATCCCTGTTCCAACTCGTGGCTCAGCAACTTCAAAAACTGCTAATGCACAAGTTACTTTGATTGCTGCAACTGAATCAGAAGTAACAGTATCTATCAACAATCACTACGAGTACAGCCGTTTGATTGAGGATATTGTCGAAGCTCAAGCATTGTCTTCACTACGTCAGTTCTACACAGACGACGCTGGTTACGCTTTGGGTAAACAAGTTGACACAGACTTGATTAAACTAGGTCGTGTTGCTCAAGCTGGTGCTAATACAGCAGCTTACACCAAAGGTTACATCGGTGGTGATGGTTCCACATTGTATGTTGCTGCAAACAACAACGCTTCTGCATTGACTGATGCTGGTATCCGTCGTGCTATCCAGCGTTTGGATGACAGCGATGTTCCAATGGATGGTCGTTTCTTCATCATTCCTCCATCAAGCCGTAACACATTGATGGGCTTAGCTCGTTACACTGAGCAAGCGTTTGTTGGTGAAATGGGTTCTGCCAATACAATCCGTAATGGCGAAATTGGTAACCTCTATGGTATGCCTGTATTTGTATCTAGCAATGCTGATACAACTTCTGGTAGTACTGCAGCTCGTGCTTGCTTAATGGCTCACAAAGATGCAATGGTATTGGTTGAGCAAGTTGGTGTTCGTTCACAGACTCAGTACAAACAAGAGTACCTCGGTACATTGTTTACTGCTGACACACTTTATGGTGTTTCAGAGTTGCGTGATTATGGTTCAGTTGCTTTGATTGTTCCAGCATAAGTAGTTGATTGACTCTGCCCCGATAGAAACTGTTGGGGCAGTTTACTTTAGTACTCTTTAGTTAGAGTCTTAAAATAAACTGTAAAGGTACAATATGGTTCAATTCAAATGTATTATTTCTGGTAACATTATTTCTTTTGAACACGAAGTAGATATTTTAACTACTCGTGATAATCCTGCTTATGAGGAAGTTAAAGAAGAAATTAAACCTGTAGTAAAAACCACTAAGAAAACTGTAGCAACTTCTGAGGAAGTTTAAATGTCTATCTATCGTGGCGCAGGTGGTGCAGGAGACGCTGTTGCAGACTCCGCTAGTGAAGCACTATTAATTCGTGACTTAGCTGTAGAAGTACAAGCTGATGCTGATGCTGCTCAAGCCTCTGCTACTGCTGCTGCTAATTCAGCAAGTACTGCATCAACACAAGCTAGTAATGCAAGTACTTCAGCTACTGCTGCAGCAAGCTCTGCTTCCTCTGCATCTTCTTCAGCTTCTAGTGCAACTTCCTCAGCTTCAACAGCTACTACACAAGCAACCAACGCAAGTAACTCAGCTACTGCAGCCCAGACTGCAGAAACTAATGCAGAGACTGCAGAGACTAATGCTGAAACTGCAGAGACTAACGCTGCAGCTAGTGCATCTACAGCAACTACACAGGCTACTAATGCGTCTAATTCAGCTTCTGCAGCATCAACTTCTGCAACTAATGCTTCCAACAGTGCGAGTGCTGCAGCCACTTCTGCTACCAATGCAAGTAACTCCGCTACATCCGCTTCAGGAAGTGCTTCTACAGCAACTACTCAAGCCTCTAACGCCAGCACTTCTGCATCTAATGCAGCTACCAGCGAAACTAACGCAGCAGCGTCAGCAAGTACAGCAACCACTCAAGCAGGGATAGCCACTACACAAGCTGGTAACGCTTCTACAAGTGCTACTACAGCGTCTACACAAGCTAGTAATGCTTCCACTAGTGCTACTAATGCTGCAACTTCTGCAACATCAGCAAGTGGTTCTGCATCGACTGCGACAACACAAGCATCTAATGCCAGTACATCAGCTAGTAATGCTGCTACTTCGGCAACTAACGCTGCAGCTTCTGCAACTACTGCAGCGTCTTACACACCAAGTCAAACTGGTAACGCAGGTAAGTTCTTAACTACCAACGGTACAGCTACTTCTTGGGGTGATGTCTCTGGTTCTATATCAGTAACTGGTGGTGATTTAACTTTATCAGGTAGTACTGGCACAGCAATAACCAATGCTACATTAGCAACAGTAAACTCTACTACTGGCTCATTTGGTTCAGCAAGTTCTATTCCTGTAGTTACAGTTAATGGCAAAGGATTAGTAACATCGGTTACTACTGCTACTGTAGCTGGTGGTCAATACTTTGGTACTGCTGCTACAAAAGCTATTGCATATAACTCTACAAGTATTGCAGAAAACATTACAACAACTGCTGGCAATAACTGTTTATCTGTTGGTCCTATTACTATAGCATCTGGGAACACAGTAACTATTGCCAGCGGACAGAGATGGGTAGTGTTGTAATGAATTTATATTGGATTAGACACCAAGACCACACTGACATCTTTAATCAGGGATATGTAGGTGTGTCTAATAATGTTAAGAAGCGTTGGTACGACCATAAAACTTATACAAATAATACACATTTAAAACATTCAATACAAAAGTATGGATGGGATAATCTAATTAAAGAAGTTGTGTTAATTGCTGATGACGACTATTGTTTAAACATTGAAAAACAACTAAGACCAAGTGATAAAATTGGATGGAATATTGTAATGGGTGGCGGTAAACCTCCTAGTGCATTTGGTAAAAAGTTTGTTCGTTCTCAAGAATGGAAAGATAAACAACGATTAGGAAAACTTGGTAAACCTGCTTGGAATAAAGGTTTAAAACTTACAGAAGAACAAAAAGCTACACAGTTTAATCTTGCAGAATATATGAAAAATAAACCACAGGGCTTTGAAGGCAAAAAACACAGCGAAGCATCTAAAGAAAAAATAAGTCAAACAAAATTGAGTAGGAAAACATTATGAGTATAGTTCTACAGTCCTCTGGTGGAGGAGCAATAACTATTTCTGAGCCAACCACAGCAAGTAACTACACCCAAACTCTGCCTTCTGCTGCTGGAACAGTAATGGTTAGCGGTAATATGCCAGCGTTTAGTGCTTATAAATCTACTGGTGCTGGAACTCAAACAATTACAGCAGGAACTTTTGGAAAAATTACATTTGATACTGAAGAATTTGATACTAATAACAATTTTGCTTCTAGTCGATTTACTCCAACTGTAGCTGGTTATTACCAAATAAACGCAGAAGCTGATATTGGTGGTTCAGGTTTTATTCTTATGGACCTTTATAAAAACGGCTCTAACTACAAAAGAAGTTCAGGAAGTTCTGGTACTGAAGTATATGCTGTTGTTTCAACTATAGTTTATTTAAATGGTTCTACCGATTATGTGGAAGTATATGGTTATTCTACAGCAGTTAATGCTTCTGTTTATGGCTCTGCTGGTGTATATACATATTTTAATGGCATATTAGTGAGGGCTGCATAATGACTTTATACGAAAAAATACTTTCTATTTATCCTGAACTTGCAACTTTTGATTTTGCTAATGGTTTAATTGTTCTACAAAACGATTCAGACGGCAAAGGCGATTACATTGCTAAATGGGAACACCCTACACTAGCTAAACCAACTGCGGAGCAACTAGCATAATGCCATACGGAACAGTAAATGCCGATGTAATTCAGACCAGTACGACTGGGGGTGTATTAGGTGCTGGTAATGCTTCTATTATGAAAAATCGTCTGATAAATTCGGCAATGGTTATTGACCAAAGGAACGCTGGTGCTAGTAAAACAATTACCGACACAGGGGCAATTACTTATACTCTTGATAGATGGTTTGGTTATGGTTCAGCAGCATCTAAGTTTAGCGTTCAACAAAACGCTGGTTCAGTAACATCACCAACAGGATTTAGTAATTATTTAGGTGTAACTTCTTTAGCAGCAACAACAGTAGCTTCAGGTGATTTATATTTTATTGGTCAATATATTGAAGGATTTAATACATCTGATTTAGGCTTTGGAACTGCTAATGCTAAAACATTAACTTTATCGTTTTGGGTTCGTTCTAGCTTAACTGGAACTTTTGGTGGAACATTAGAAAACTCTGCAACTAATCGTTCTTATCCGTTTACTTACACAATTACTACTGCAAACACTTGGGAATTAGAAACAATTACTATTGCTGGTGATACAACTGGTACTTGGATTGGTGCAACTAGCGGAATCGGCATAAGAGTATTCTTTGGATTAGGTGTAGGCTCAACATATAGCGGTACAGCAGGGTCTTGGGCTGGTGCAGATTATCGTTCAGCCACAGGTGCAACATCCGTAGTAGGAACAAACGGAGCAACCTTCTACATTACTGGTGTTCAACTAGAAGTAGGAAGTAGTGCTACTGGATTTGAGTATCGTCAATACACTACTGAGCTTCAGCTTTGCCAACGCTATTTTTTAAGTTCAATTAATAACTCAAATTTAGTTGGTAATGCTGGTGCTTACGCATCTTGCCAATTTCCTGTAACTATGAGAGCTGCTCCTACAGTAACTACTACTGCTGCTGCTGGGTCATTTGCTGTAGGCTTATCTAATACTTTAGGTTTTTATGGGATAAATGCTTCAACAGCAAATGTTCTTTATACCGCTTCAATTGAGCTATAAGGATTTAATATGTATAAAATTAAAAAAGACCCATTGGCACAAGAACAAAACGGCATAATTCGTTTATCCGATAACGCATTTATTCCTATGGATGAAGCAAACACAGACTACCAAGCATACCTAAAATGGGTAGCTGAAGGTAATACTCCACAGGAAGCAGAATAATGGCATTAACTTTAAGTGGAACAGACGGCATTACATTTAACAACTCTACTGTTCAAGCTAGTGCTGGACAAGTATTGCAAGTGGTTCAAGCATCACTAAGCACACAAGTTTCAACAACAGGAACAACTTATGTAACTTCAGGACTGACTGTAACCATTACCCCTAAATTTGCTACAAGCAAAATTCTTGTTAGTGTTAGCGGTGGTGGTTCTTATGCTAATACTAGCGGTGCATATGGTGAAAATGTTTTATATCGTAATGGCTCACAGATTAGTGCAAACGGAGTAGATTGGGCATTTTATTCTTCTGCAGCAACTGGTTCAAATCATTCATATATGTATTTAGACAGTCCAGCTACTACATCCGCTACAACCTATACACCCTATTTTAGACGGAGTTCATCAGGTGCTGGTGGTACTTATTATTTTAATTTATTACAAAGTACAGGACCAACTGTAACAATTACACTTATGGAGATTGCGGCATGATTGAAGCTATCTACAAACTAAATCCTACAGTAGTTACTATTCGTGGCGATATAGCCTATGACGCACAAGACAACGAAGTAACTTACGATAAATCCGCAGTAGAAGCCTATGTAGCTTCCCATGCTTATATTGCTAAAAGACAAGCTGAATATCCCCCAATGGCTGATTACCTAGATGCAATAGTAAAGGGTGATACAACACAGCAAGAAGCCTATATAGCTGCTTGTTTAGCGGTTAAAGCTAAGTATCCTAAATGACTGATAACGTAGAGCGTATCGCTGTCTTAGAAGCTGAAGTAGAAAAGCTACAAGCCAGTCAGAAAGAGATACTCGACTGTATTCATGCAGTGCGTGATGAGATGATGCGTTATAAAGGCTTCTTAGGTGGAGTTGCTTTCTTAGCGTCTGGTATCGGTATATTCTTAACAGTCTTCAAAGACTGGATTTTTAAACACTTCTAAGGTACTATGCGTTCACATTCAGTAGGTAAGAATTTAGTAGCAAACACTAAGACTACCTTGTTCACTGTCCCAACTAGGAACATGGCATTGTGGAAACTATTGTACGCCTTTAATAATACTTCTTCAGCTAAGACATTTAGCTGCTGGTGGTATGACAAGAGTGAAAACGTAGAAGTAGCGATTGCTTCTGCTTATCCACTTTCTTCTAAAACATTCTTCTTGCTAGGTGATGGCAACTATGTTGTTTTAGATGAGGGCGATGAAATTAGAGCTATCTCTGAAACAGGTTCTACTACTACTGTGGTTATCACCGTAGAGTTAGACGCTAGGTCAACTGTACAAAACTTTGCATAAAGGATAAATTATGGCAACTAAGAAACAAACAGCTAAAGTCGGTAAAGTAATGTCTGAATACAAAGCCGGTGGATTACACAGCGGTAAAGGTGGTCCTGTGGTTAAGTCTCGTAAGCAAGCTATAGCTATTGCCATGAGCGAGGCTAAAATGCCTAAGCCTAAGATGATGAAGAAGTCTGCCGGTAGAGGTCGCTAATGAAACAGGGACTCTATGCCAATATCGCAGCCAAGAAAGCTCGTATTAAGGCTGGTTCTGGAGAGAAGATGCGTAAGGTAGGCTCTAAAGGCGCTCCTACTGCTCAAGACTTTAAAGACTCTACTAAGACTGCAAAGAAGAAGAAATAATGCCAAAGAAAGCGTTTCAGAACCCTGAAGGTGGTCTCAATCAAAAAGGTAGAGACTACTACAATAAGACTACAGGTTCTAAGTTAAAGCCGCCAGTGTCTGCTAAAGAGGCTGCAAAGTCTCCTAAAGCGGCTGGTAGACGTAAGAGCTTTTGCGCTCGAATGGGCGGTGTTGCTGGTCCTATGAAGGATGAAAAGGGAAAACCAACCCGCAAAGCATTAGCATTGAAGAAATGGGATTGTTAAAATAATTGTTGACACATAGCCAAAACTGTGTTACACTAAGGAAAATATGGCATCTAAAAACTACCTAGAACTCACTAACGATGTGTTAGTACGACTGCGTGAGCCAGAGGCTTCCTCAATATCTGATAACGCCTATGTTAAACTTATTTCAAAGTATGTTAATGATTCTAAGCGTCAGGTAGAAGATGCTTATAATTGGAACTCATTATCTGAGACATTATCTGCTGTAACTGCTACTGACATCTTTAACTATGTCTTAACAGGTACAGGGCAGCGTTTCCGTGTTATTGATGTATTAAATGACACCAGCAACACTGTTATGGTAAATGCTACTACTAGCTGGATGAACAAGATGTTTTTGTTATCAAACTCTAACAAAGGCACACCATATTACTACAACTTTAATGGTACAAATACTAACGGCGATACACAGGTAGACATATTTCCTATTCCTGATGGTGTTTATGATATTCGCTTTAACGTCATTCGTCCACAAGTTGAATTAGTAGCTAACTCAGACAAACTCTTAGTCCCACACGAGCCTGTTATTCTAGGTGCATTGGCTAGAGCGCAAGCTGAGCGTGGTGAAGACGGCGGTGTACAGTCTGCTGAAACTTATGCACTATTTAAGCAAAGCCTTGCAGATGCAATTTCGTTAGAATCTTCACGCTATATTGAAGAATCTGAATGGTATAGCGTATAATGGCTGGAATATTAACAACTTCCTCTATTGCTGCTCCGGGATTCTACGGACTAAACCTCCAAGAATCAAGCATTACTTTAGCTTCTGGATTTGCACTTAAAGCTCAGAACTGTGTTATCGATAGATATGGTCGTATTGGTGCAAGACGTGGCTGGACACCTTTAAATGCGACAAATAGTGATTTAGGTTCTAATCCTATTGAAGCTATGCTAGAAGTAGTTGATGGTGGAAGTAACACGATTATCTCTGCTGGTAACAATAAACTATTTACTGGTCGTGCAACACTAACACAAAAGTTAGTTCGTAACGCTGATAATTCAGGTAACGCTAGTTACACTATTACTGCTAACAACTGGCAAATGGCTGCGATGCCTTACGGCGATGTCAATGATTTTCAGCCTCATGCGTATTTAGCACAAACTGGACACCCAATGTTGGTGTGGCACGAATTGCCTACATCAGGCGGTTCTGGACACGCTCACGATTCTGGTACTTTTGGATTTCAACAAGTAGGTGATATTGGTACACTGCCAGCCAACCACAGCACCGCTAGTTTTAAACCAAATACTGTTTTATCTGCTTATGGACGTATTTGGGCAGCGAATATTGCTGGAGACACACAGACTGTTTACTTTAGTGACTTATTGCGTGGTACAGACTTTACAACAGGCTCTGCAGGGTATTTAAACCTACAAGAAGTGTTTCCTAACGCTGACAATGTGGTTGCTCTTGCTGCACACAATGGCTTCTTAATTATATTTGGTCGTAACAACATTGCTATCTACGCTAACCCAATTGATACAGGTGCTTTAGTATTACAGGATATTATTTATAACGTAGGCTGTATTGCAAGAGACTCAGTTCAAAATATTGGTACAGATTTATTGTTCTTGTCTGATGCAGGGGTTCGTAGCCTTGCTCGTGTGATTCAAGAAAAGTCTTTACCAATGAACGACATTTCTAAGAATGTTCGTGATGATTTAATGGGTAACGTACTAGCTGAATCTGATTTAAACAAGATTAAAAGTATTTATCATGATAGAGATGCTATCTATCTATTGTCTTTACCAACCAGTAAGTTTGTTTATTGCTTTGACACTCGCTCACGCCTACAAGACGGTTCTGCTAGAGTCACTATCTGGGATAACTTAGAACCAAAGTCTTTTTGCATTACACAAGCTAAAGAACTATTAATTGGTAAGACATCTTACATTGGTAAGTATTTTGGTCATTCAGACAATGGCTCAACTTATCGTTTACAGTACTACACCAACTACTTTGATTTTGATGCTTCGACAAAACTCAAGATATTAAAGAAGATTGGCTGGGTTTTAATTGGGGGTACAAACCAAGCTGTCGCAGTTAAGTGGGGTTTTGACTATACTGAAAGCTATAACGCTACCACCTATAGACTAGACACCGCTGTTGTGTATGAATATGGTATTGGTGAATACAACATTTCTGAATACGCTTCAGGCATTGTATTAGATAGATTTTCTATTAATGCTGGTGGTTCAGGAACAATTATGCAGCTTGGATTAGAAGCAGATATTAACGGTAACCCTTTGTCAATTCAAAAGATTGACGTAGCGGTTAAAGCAGGTAAAACATTAGTTTAAGGATACAATATGTCAGATTATAATAAAGCAACGAATTTTACCGCTAAGGATAGTCTTCCTACAGGAAACGCTGGAAAGATTATTAAAGGTACAGAAATTGATACCGAGTTTACTGCTATTTCTGCTGCAGTCGCATCTAAAGCAGACATCAATAGTCCTTCGTTGACAGGCACTCCAACAGCACCTACTGCGTCTACTGGTACAAGTACTACTCAGTTAGCTACTACAGCATTTGTTACTGCTGCATTATCTGCTATCTATCCAGTAGGTTCTATCTATATTAATGCTGCTGTCTCTACTAATCCAAATACATTGTTAGGTTTTGGTACATGGACAGCCTTCGGTGCTGGTAAAGTAATTGTTGGTTTAGATTCTGGCGATGCGTTGTTTGACACATTAGAAGAGACTGGTGGTTCTAAAGACGCTGTAGTCGCAAGTCATACCCACACCGCAACATCTACTGATGCAGGACACGCTCACACAACACAACCATTCTTTATTCCAAGTTCTCCAAATGGATTTGCTGCTTCAGGTGGTGCAGGACAAGTAGGTTCTGGAACAAATACAGGTTATGCAAGCATTACAACTACTATAGCTTCTGCTGGTGTTAGTGCTACAAACGCTAACGTACAGCCATTCATTGTAGTTAGAATGTGGAAGCGTACAGCTTGAGTTTTAAAGTACCAGTCGTCATTCGTGAAGACTATACTATGTTGTTAGAGCTTTATGACAACTTTATCTGGTTTCATACTGATGTCCGTAAATGGACACCAACAGTAAAAGCAAAGTATTTAGAAGATTTAAACTTATTGCAACATTTAGTTAGTATTCCTTTAGTTGCTTTCGTGGAAGACAAAGATACTAAGTTAGCAAAGTTTGGAAAAACAATTGGATTTGAGTTTAAACAACCTTTTTTAGGGCAGGATAATAAAATGTATCACATATATAGTAGGAGTCTATAATGGGAAGTTCAGCAGGAATTATTGGCGGAATCGCCGGTGGTATTGGGGGAGCTTTTCTAGGAGGTCCCGCTGGAGCTATGACAGGTTATCAACTCGGTAGCGGGTTAGGTTCTGCTATTGGTGGTCAAGACACGGCTGGACAAGTTGGCGGATACTACAGTGATGCTGCTAGACAACAAGCCGCTTACGGACAACAAGCATCGTCTATGGCTCAGTTTAGACCAGTCGGAATAACAACTGGATTTGGTTCTTCTAACTTTGGATATGACCCTTACGGACAACTTTCTAGTGCGGGTTATACCCTTACTCCTGAAATGCAAGCTATTAGGGACAGAGCTATTGCTGCTGCAGGTGCTTACAACCCTGAGCAACTAGGACAAGCTGCACAACCTTTATATGGAGGCGCTTCTGGGCTATTTCAAAGAGGTGAAACTTATCTAGGTCAATCTCCCGAGCAGGTTTCTGCTAAGTACATGGCTGACCAACAGGCTTTGTTACAACCATCCAGAGCTGCTGATTTTGCTCGAATTCAGGCAGCTAATTATGGTCGTGGTACAGGCGGTCTTGGCGTCAATACAGGTACTGGTAGCGCCCCTTCCAATCCTTTATTCCAATCATTGTTTAACGCTCAAGGTCAGCAAGATTTACAACTTGCAGCACAAGCAGACCAAGCTGCAGTACAACGAGCAAAAGATGCTGCTCTTTTCTATTCACAAGGTGGAAGTTTGCTTGGTCAAGTACCTACCTTAACTTCTGCTGGATACGCACCGCTTACAACACAACTAGGCTTGGCAAGTACTGTAGAGGGGTTAGGACAACAAGCATTAGACATTGGTTCAGCATTGGGTGCAAGAACATCTACTGCAGGAGCAAACGCTGGAAGACTATTACTACAAGGTGGCTTAGACGCAGCTCAAACAGGCTTAGCTGGAAATGTTGCACAAGGCGGTATTCAAGCAACACAGCAAAATGCTTTACAAAACACATTAGGAAGTGCATTTAGTAGTCCACAACTTGGGAATTGGTTTGGTAGCTTAATTGGTGGTGGTGGCTCTAGTGGTGGATTTGGAATCGGACAAGGCGGTAACTCTGGAGGTGTCTTCGGGGTTTCTGGTGGCGGCTTTGGCGGTGGATACACAACAAACAGCAATCCCGGTGGCTTTGGAATCAAATACTAAGGAATAATGATGGCAGATAATATTGTAGGAAGTCTATTTGGGATTTCTCCTGAGCAGTTGATTCAGAATCGTCAAATGCGAGATGTTGAACAACAAATGGCAACAGGACGTGCTTCAGCAGTTCCGGGGTCAATGATGTCTCCATCGTTAGCACCATTCTATCAACAAGCAACACAACAAGGTCAATTAATTGGTCGTGGTGTTGGTGCTTTACTTGGCGCTCAAGACCCTGAGTTACAGAAAGTTACTCAGATTAAACAACTTTCTACACAGTTTGATTTAGCTTCACCACAAGGTATGCGTGACTTTGCTCGTGCATTGCAGTCTATTGCTCCTAACGAGTCTATGATGGCTACAGCAAGAGCAGATGAGATGGAAAAGAGTGGTTTAGGTCTGCAAAAGACTCGTGCTGATATTAGCAAAGCTGAGTTGTCTGCTGCAAACGAAGAAAAGTTACGTACTGAATTAGCTGCACTAGGTCCTAATCCTTCAGAACAACAAGTACTTGCTGTAGTTCAAAAATATGGTTCTCCTGATAAGATTCTTCAGGTTCTTACTCAATCACAAGACCGTAAAGCAGCTTTAGCAGCTCGTCAAGCAACTGCTGGCGCTGGTGTTGGTCCATTGACTCCTGCACAAAAAGCAGTAGATACTAAATTTAGTAAAGAATATAACGATTTTGTTACTGGTGGCGGAAGTTCTACAATTACTAAAAATTTGAAACTGTTGGATGATGCTATTAATATTATTGAAACCGAAGCAGAAGGTGCTACATCTGGTAAAATAGTTGGATTAGCTGATAAAACAGGAACACTATCATATACACATCCTAAAGCTGCAGAAGCTAAAGACTTAATTGGTGGTGTTGCACAGTCTAATTTAAGAGCAGTACTTGGTGGACAATTTGCACAGAAAGAAGGCGAACAGTTACTAGCTCGTGCTTACAATCCTGCACAACCTAGAAAAGATAACTTAAATCGTCTAAAAGCACTTCGTACACAGATTCAAGACGCTGCTGATGCTAAAATTAACGCATCACAGTATTACGAAGAAAAAGGAACTCTTAAAGGGTTTAAAGGTAACTATTCTGTTACTTCCGCAGCCGGACAAGACAATAATGACCCTCTCGGATTAAGGAAATAATAATGGCTACATTAGAGGACATCCGTAAGCAATACCCTCAGTATGCTGACGTTTCAGATGAGCAGTTAGCAAAAGGTTTTCATCAGAAATTCTATAGTGATATTCCTTTTACTGAGTTTTCTGCAAAAATTGGGTTTGCTCCAACAGCTCAAAAATTACCACCAACAACAGGAGTGGCTTCTCCTGAATCAATGGTAGCAGACCCTTCTAATCCATTTAGTTATTTAGCACAAGAACAACAAACTGCTCAAGGTCCAGCTATGCAAGCTGTTGGTCAAGGTGTTAATAGAGCGTTGCAAGTTGGTGCTGGTATTGCAAAAGGCGCTGTAATTAATCCTGTAGCTGCTGTTGCACAAGTTGCTGGAGAAACTGGTCGTCAGTTTGCTTCAGAAGCACAGAAAGCCTATGCCCAACAAAGAGCCGCTGCAGGAGCAACTGGGTTTGATTTTGCTGAGTTAGGTGGAGCTATTGCAAGCCCTGTCAATCGGTTTCTACCGGGAAGTGGCTATACAGGTGGTGCTATTGGAGCTATGACACAGCCTCTTGAAGGTCAATATAGTAGCACGTTTGATGTTCTTGTTGACAAAGCAAAACAAGCTGCTGGTGGTGCTATTTTTGGAAAAGTCACAGACAACTTAATTGCTGGACTAACTCCAAAGCTAAAAGAAGGCGCTCGTGAGTTAATGGAAAAAGGTGTTCCTGTGTCTCCGGGACAAGCCTATGATGGCGCTCCGGGCTGGTTGTTTAGACAAATTGAAAGTTTTGGATTAGGACCGAAACCAGATAAAATTAATAAAGCATTTAATGGTGTAGTGGCTGATGATGTATTGTCTACACTAGGTCAAAAAGTACCAGCTACAGTTAAGCCGGGTCAACAAGCAGTAGCTTATGTACAAGGACAAATTAGCAAATACTACGATGATTCGTTATTAAGTTTAGGCAAAAACGCATTAGATACAGAATATAAACAAGGTGTTAACACAGCTTTAAAAGATGCAGTTGATACTTTGTCTAATCCTCAAGACAGAGATTTTGTTCGTAACAAACTAACCAATAGTTTAAATGTAAATCTAGGCAATAAAATTGATAAGAATGGACAAATATCTGGAGAAGGTCTTAAAAAAGTTAAAGATTGGCTAGAAGCAGAAGTTGAAAAAGTAAGTGGTAAAACAGGAGCTATTCCAGAATCCTTAAAATCAGGTTATGGAGACATCCTTGCTAACTTAAATCAATATATTAGTCGAGTAGACAAAGACGGTTTAATTGCTAATGCTGACTCTGCATGGGCTAAGTTATACAGTTTTGCTGACGCTTCTAAACGTGCTACACCTAAAGGTGGTATTTTTAATCCTGAACAATTGTCTCAGGCTGCTGCAGCACAAGCACAAACTATTTTAGGTGCTGGTGGTGGTAAAGGTGCTTTGAATGAAACAGCACAAAGAGCTTTAAATGTTATTGGAAAACAAGACCCAGTTAGCTTATTAAAAGGTGTGATGATAGCATCTAAAGCAGTTACAGGGGTTGCTACTGCTGCAATTATTCCACAAGTTGCTATTCCTATATTAGTTGCATCAGGTCTTACATACGGAGCTGCAAAGCAACTTATGAAGACTCCTAGTGCTGCTAGGTTAGCAATAAAAAAAGCCTTAGAAGATAACACAGGAATGTTTGGTTCTGCTGGTTCTGATTTATACAATCAACTGATACGTGAAGACGCTGAAACAAAATAACTATACACACTATACACACAATGAATAACTATGGCAGACCTTTACGGAATAAACGAAGGAGTAAAGACACTCACTGGTAGTCTTGACGCTAGTAGAGAAAGCGGTAAAGCACTAGGCAAACAAGTTGAAGCTATACAAAAAGATGCAGTAGACGTAGCTCAACAGAAAGCTAACGAAAGACGAAGAGCTGCTCGTGAAGCTGAGTTTAAAAAAGAGAAAGCCTTAATCAAGGCTCTTGACCATTGGAAACATCAGAAACAAATCAGCGAACAAGAAGCAAAGCTAAAGATAGACTTTGTTAAAAAACATGGTGCAAAGGAATGGGAAGCAGTTCTCAAAATCAAATTGGATATAGAAAATAGTGAACGAAAGAATAACGCAGAATTTCAACATGACATTAAAGCGGTTAGAAGAGTGCAGTTCTATTGTTTTGCGCTTGCTGCGGTCATTGCATGGTTTTGTACTTGGGGTTATAAACTTTAGGAGTAAATAATGTTTGGAATAGATGACATCATTAGTGTAGGAATGAAGCTGGTAGATAAGCTGATTCCTGACCCTGCTGCTAAAGCACAAGCACAACTAGACTTAGCTAAGTTAGCTCAGGAAGGTAAACTTGCTGACATTCAAGCTGATATGAATGAAGCACAAGAGTTAACGAAGCGACTACAAGCAGATATGACTAGCGATAGTTGGTTGTCTAAAAACATAAGACCAATGACGCTTATTGCTATTCTGGCTGGTTACTTTATCTTTGCTGGTTTGTCTGCTGCAAAGATTGATGTTACAGGTGAGTATGTCCAGTTACTAGGACAATGGGGAATGTTGATTATGTCTTTCTACTTTGGTGGTAGAACCCTTGAGAAAATTATGGACATGAAAGCTAAGGACAAAGATGCAACTAAGTGAACACTTTAGTCTAGAAGAACTCATTGCTACTTCTCACAGAGAGTTTGACAACACTCCTAACGCTACTGAAATAGCAAACTTAACAAGGTTAGCAGCTACGCTTGAGCAGGTTAAGACTTTACTAGGTGGTAAGCCTGTGATGATTAACTCTGGATTCAGGTCTAAACAGGTCAATGACTCCGTTGGTTCTAAAGATACAAGTCAGCATCGTATTGGCTGTGCAGCAGATATTAGAGTACCCGGAATGACCCCTAATGAGGTCGTGAAGGCTATAATAGCTTCGGATATAGGGTATGACCAACTAATCAGAGAATTCGACTCATGGACGCATATAAGCGTTCCTGATATGCCTTCTAGACCGCCTCGTAAACAAGCATTAATTATAGACCGCCAAGGCACTAGAATTTACGCATAAAAAACCCCGCCGAAGCGGGGATAAAGTACTACCACACACAAGGAATTAGATTTCACACCCACCTGCGGTGCAGCTCAACATCTGAGCGCCTTCGACATTATCGTCGTATTCTTTGAAGTTCTCCCAGTCTACTGTATCAGGAACCAACAACTTTAATCGGTTGTAGGCTTCTTCATCACATTCTTCATAAGGTGCTTGCTTATAAG
Source organism: Ophiocytium majus (assembly GCA_032358315.1). Classification (NCBI taxonomy): domain Eukaryota; class Xanthophyceae; order Mischococcales; family Ophiocytiaceae; genus Ophiocytium; species Ophiocytium majus. The sequence continues at coordinate 20,996 of JAULBY010048883.1, forward strand.
TGCCACCATCCATCGGCAGGAAAGACACTCCAGTTACTTCATCAAAGTGTTTAAATGTCCAAGCCCCTACATCCATCCATTCTTTCTCTAAGACAGAGATAGTTACAGACGGCTTATGCTCACAGTAATGACGCTGGAATATCAACCACAATCGTAAGTGCTGAATAGCAGTTAAGTCTTCACGCAATAGTCCACCTTCAGCGACAGCAACAGGAAAACTAAAGACTGTTGTTGACTCAGGTTTCATTACACAAGGCTCTGCAACGAATCCAGCTTGAATCATAAACTGTGTTAAAGGGTCTTTGTTATCAGCTCGTACACGTCGAATATAATATTTACTATGCTGAGGATGGATACCACTAGCAGTAGAACACAACTGAGATACAGTACCTTCAGGCTTGACAGCGGTAACAGCGACACTTTGATTGATTCCAATAGCTTTAGCAAACTCAGCGTTAGTGTTGATAGCAATATCACGAAGTTTCTCCAGTCGAGCAGGTAGTTCTACATCATCAGGGTTGTTTAACAAAGTGTTATCACAGATACCAGTCATTGACACACCTAACAATGCTTCTTCTTCAGTGTTCTTCTGCCACACTTTACGCAGGTAAGGGAAGTCTGTTAACGACGCTTGAAAAGTACCGAGAATGGTAGCCAAACGAATCTTATTAGCGATGCTGTCATAAGTATCATCAGAGCGAATGATGCAAGAAGACAAATTACAGAATTGATAAGGACGGAGTATGATTTCGCTACACGGATTGGTCCCAAAAGCATAAGTCGAATCTCGTCGTCCATTTTTAGCAGCTTGCACCTGACTAGCTTCACGATTGAAGATACCACGTTCTCCGCTATGTGATTCATAAATAGAACTCCATTCACGCATAAATTGACCAATAGAAGGTGTCTCAACATAGGTAGCAGAATTATTTGCTAATGCACGTTGAGCTTGACCATCCCACCAAGCACCTGCTTTAGCATGAGCCATCTTATCGTCCGCTAAGTCTGACAAGCTAATCATTGCACTCCGTCTGACTCCACCCACAACAACAACTTCCCCGATTTTGCACAGAATATCATGGCACTCAAGGGAAGTGAGACGCCTACCTGTTGCTCCTTTAAACTTGGCGACACAGAATCTATAAAGTTCTTCCAAAGGTCCGGGTCCAGAAGCACGTCCACCGAAGGTCTTGAGTCTTGCTCCGGCAGGTCGAACTCTTGTAACGTCAAACTTTGGAATCTCGCCAGCGTATAAAAGAGCCAAGAGTTGGCGAAGTGATTTTGCCCATCCTTCTTTAGAATCCGAAACAACAATAGAACTCTTACTATCAAACAACTGCTCCGGGACTTCAGGTAACTTCTTAACATATTGTTGCTCCACAGAGAAACCGACACCAGTGCCACAGAGAAGAATGTACATCGCTTCGTCAAAGGCTTTAGGGTCGTCTATTGGTAAATAAGAACAGTTAAATGCAGCTACGTTCTGACGCTCTAGCGCAGGTCCTGCTGTCATTACTGCTCTCATGCTAGGTACTACAGACAAATCGTTTACAGCTTGTTCAAGTTCACTGCGTAATTCTTTAGTGAGTGTGTAGTTTTGTTTTGTTGCTAGATGCTTCTCCATGAAATCAAAATATCGTGCCACTGTCTCATTCCAGTGTTCACGACGACCTTTATCGTCAAGATAACGACTGTATCTTGATTTAGCGATAAAAGTGTTGTACGGAGTCATTGTGTATGGCATATCTTATAAAACCTCTTTTTCTAGTCTATCGGCATTGTCCTCAATTTTATCCGAGAACATCTCTACTATGTCTTCACTGCTGATGTTTAAAAGTTCCAGTAGCGTTACCTCATCTAAAGCAATAAGACGTTCTTTAATTTCGTGCAAAAGCAGTGGCATAGTTTCTTTCTACTTGTAATACTTATCTACTACATCATCATAATTATCTATTAAAAACTCTAAATAATGCTGAATTTTCTCTAGGTCTTCTCGTCCATTTTTATAAGGGAAGCGAAGTATGTATTTTACCACATTATGAGACCAAGGGTCAAGTCCCCAATCTAGGGCTATTGTCCAAGGCTGAACACCCTTTTTATAGTGTGTACCTCCTACTTGCTTTGACAAACTATCTCCGGGGTCTTCCATTCCATCCGCAAACTGAGCAACTAGCTTAGCTCTTTTGAAAAACTCAGCTACATCATGGTCACAATTATCGTAAGTATATCCATAAGGATGCGGCATTGCTACTGGGTTATCCATGAGCTTTTACCTCCACCATTTTCTTAGTTGATTTAGTACCTTGTGACCAGCTTCCACAAGACCTACATTGATACCTTTGATAAGTTCCTGTAGTTGACACTGCTGTTCCACGCTTTTGCAAATGCTCATGTCCACAAGTCGGACAGCCTTGAATATCGCTGAATAAATTGCGGTTAGGGGGATTTTTAATCCAAGGCAAAAGATTATTGTACAAGTCTTCCAATAAAACAACATCTTGTATGTTGTAATCTTCCATACGTTTCCAAGCATCTTTATCTCCATTCATACATTTGACCCACAAAGCATGACCTTCGTGTTCGTGTTTCTTACCTAGACCCAGACGTTGAGATACATAATCCAACTTATTGCTAGGAAACCTAAAATTACTACGAACCACACGCAAGAGGTCAATCTGTTTATAAGGCGATGGCGGAAGTAACTTGGTGAGTAAAAATTCTTTGTTAAGAGTAGGAATATCAAACTTAGTTCCATTATAATGGATAACAGCATCAGCAGAGTCCAGAAGAGCATGAATACCTTTCAGCATTGTTTTAGGTTTAGATTGGTGTACAGAATCGAAATAGATGTCTTCATCGCCTAGCCACTTAGCTGCATAGCATAAGACATAAGAAGATTCCATCAACTGATTGATACTGACGTTTTGCTGCCACAGACCCCAAACATGGGCTGTGTTAGGACTTGTCTCAATATCCAGTAGTAGAATTTTCACTGTTCATCATCCTCAAATAAAGAATCTAATGCTTGTGAGCGTTTACGATGTTGAAGAACCATTTCATATTCGTTCTTAGAAATAGCGTAGTCACACTCACGTCCGTAAGGATGGTCAGTAATGAACAGAATCTTTTCTGATATTCCATAACCATATTGAGCAGACAAAAAGTCACCAAACTTGAGGACTAGTTCTGTCCAAGCGGTGCAATCTTCTACACTAAACTCTTTAGTGATTAAACCATCTTCACTATGGAGTTCAAACTTTACTTCCATATTGTTGCCGTACATTGTCATTCTCCTATTGTGCCATTAAGTCAAATAAAATCTCTGCATCAATCACTGCTAATGGTTTACAGTTATTTTGTTTAATAATAACTATTGGTTCACCATCACCATGTTTCTTGCACTGCTCGTAGTAGTTGTAGACAGCTATCTTTGCTAAAGATTTACACTCGAATGTTGCTGGCATTTCTTCCTTAGCAAACTGAGACATCACAACATCTTCACCATGACTACCCATTGGACAACTGCGTAAGTCCTTGTCCGTTAGTTGTGGATAACGCTTCAGAAGTTCTTGCACCACCCACTTCTGCAAACTACGACCTTTAGCTTTCGCTGAGCTTGTTAACATTGTTCCACCTTTTTATATAGTCTATTGCTTTTTGAATAATTTCAGGGTCTTCTTTAAAATGTCCTATTGCTGTGTTGCACCTACTACACAATAGTCCACGTACTTTACCTGTTGTGTGATTATGGTCAACATGAAGTCTTTTACCGTTTTCTTTCTCTGTTATGTTACATATTTTACAGCACCCATTTTGTTTCTCAAGCATTTCTAAATAAACTTCATGATTAATACCATAATTTCTAGTTAAATCATAATCTCTACGTTTATCTTTATCTACTGTTTTTCTTGCGGTTGCTGAAACACAACTTTTACACACATAGTTTTTACGAAGACTTTGACTATAAAAATGTTGGTTATCATCTGTTAACTGAACATCACAACGGCTGCACTTGGTTTTGCAAGTCAGGCAAATCCGACTGTCGTTGCTTGGCTCGAACTGGTTTTGACACCTTCGACACTTTCTTGTTTTCAAGTTTTATTTCCTTTACTTTTGTAAGCATCTTCTTAGGGATAGTAATACTGTTATTACACATACCTGTAGTAATGGTTCCTGCAAGTTCGATTTGCTCATCATCTTCAAACACCACAAACCCAACTGATTTACACTTTAAATCTTCACGCTTTGCTTCATGCCATTCACCTTGAGCAAGTGCGTCTAACCATTCAACTAAGACGAGCTTGGTGGTGTCCAGACTTGATTTGGGCTTCTTTGGAGCCACAGTAGTTGTGCGTTCTCCAACACTCGCTGCTGGTCTCCCTCGTAGGCTTTGAGGACTGCTTGATATAGTTCGCTTTCGTTTGTACATTCTGCAAGAATCCTTTTAGCTTTAACAGGACCAATACCTTTCAGTCCAATAATGTTATCAATTCTGTCACCAGTAAGAATTTGAGTGTAGAAAGCAGTTAAACCTTCAAACTCAGTTACATAATACTTTTCTTTATTCCGATAGTTGTAATGCCAACCTCTAAATTGATTAAGGTCTTTGTCAATATGAACCATGATTGTTTCATCTTCAGGAACTGCGTAAGCAGCAATACCAACTGCATCGTCTGCTTCAATTCCTTGTACGACTGTAAAGCCCCACGATGTCACTAAATGACATCTAAGTGCTTGTAAATGAACAGGTTTTTCAGATACTCTCTGACCCTTATATGGAACTGTAACTGCTATCGCATCACGGAAGTTGCCTTTGCCCGTTAGGAAGCCCTTGTAATCTTCACAGTCCAGCTCCATACAAAGTTCAGTCATTGTTTCCTCAAGTCTTGCTATCGCAATAGGTTCCTCTGCATCGTTACTAGAGAACCCTACTGCGTAGCAAAGACTATCAGCATCAATGAGAGCAGTTATCACAGGATGTCGTCGTCCAAGTCTTCAATAGAATCGTCATCACCACTAGCGTTGTACTTCACTAAATCAGTAATAACAATCTTAGCTAAAGATGCAGACACACCATCCTTGTTCTTCCATTTCCAGCTATAAGGCTTAATCAAAGCGATTGCTTTAGAGCCGTTACCAACTACATCTTTAATCTCGTTACCATCTTTGTCAAACGGCTGGATAGCATAGTTTGACTTCACTGTCAAGAACCAGCCCTTCTCAGGTTTGTCTTCACGCTTGCGTGGTGCAAGACCAATAGACTCCAAGGCTTCAACGGCTGCTGTTGACAGGTTCGCTAAGTCGCATTGAAACTTGCCACTCATATCGTTTACTTTGTCAAAGAAAGCCCACTGAACTTCTGCTTGAATCTTAACTGGTTTTAATTCCATTTTAAATCTCCTTATCTACTACGTTTAGAAATACTGCCTGTTTATTATACAACAACTTACAACTATTTGGTTTCATAATGTGAGATAATTAATGCAACGATTGAGAGCCATAATCAAGGCTATCTTCTAGTGTTCCGTCCTCAATATCTAATACCGCATCCTTTAGCAACTCGTATGTTTCATTTAAATCAAAGCTAGAACTTAGTGAGTAAGTCCCATCCTTGTATGCAGACACAGCAACCATGCCGAGTAGGTTTGGGTCTTTTTCTTCAGTCATTAGTGTGTCTCTTTCCATGAGTTACCTACCTTGTATTCTCCGTCCAAAGGACATCTTAATCTTTTCTTCGGGTTCGGAACTGGGTCATCTAATACTTTTAATTCTTTTACAACATCTACAATTGCTTGTTTCCCTATTTTACCAGCTTCTTCGGCACGACTTGCTTCTACTTCAATCTGCCATTCGTCATGCACATTTGCAACTATTTTAAAATCTATCTTAGACTGCCGTAGTTTCTTATGTAAGAGAACTACAGCTTGTTTCATAACGATTGCACCAGCGCCTTGCAGTAAGGTGTTGAGCGCCGAGTGTTCTGCACGAACGAGTAACTTGCGTCCGTCAAGACCCGGTAGCCATCCTTCTTTAGCGTAGATACGAGCCACTTTCTCTCTAAGAGCTTTAAGTTTCGGCGTATTTCGTAGAAAAGAATCAATGAGCTTTTGTCCTTCTTTCGCAGAACCTCCAACAATCGACCCGATTTTGGCACTTCCTGCGCCATATAAGAAAGCATAGATAAACGTCTTAGCTTGATTCCTCGTTTGCAACCCAGCAGCGGTTTGATTCGCTGTGTGGATGTCGCCCGATACAACTTCATGTGTATATACATTGTCATTCATATAGTGAGCCAGCATACGCAACTCCAGTCCTGAAGCATCAATGCCAACTAACTTATATCCTTTCTCTACAATCCATAAATCCCGACACTCATGTCCGTAAGGACTACCACTGTTAGGAACCTGTGCCATATTAGGCTTCATGTGCGTCATACGACCTGTGACAGCGCCGTTGGTAATGACACGACCATGAACCCTTCCGTCTACACCAAGAGCGTTTAGCCAGCTATCAATCTGTGCTATCCGCTTAGTTAACATTAAGTATTCTTTTAATGCTTTTGCAATCTCTACCAACTCAGCATGGTTGGTGTTCATGGTGTTGCTTTCTTGTGTGTTCTGCAGCGTGTATTGCTTCTTCTAAAGTTTTAAAAGTTCCAATAAATTTCTCTTCGTAATTAACCATGATTCTTACATAATAACATTTTCTCTTTTTATGATAAGAGACATTTTTATGTCCTGACACATTGTTTTTATGAGCCTTTCTGTTTTGTGCATTTAAAGCATCTGAAACTGCTCGTAAATTTTCAATACGGTTGTCTGATTTATCACGATTAATATGGTCAAGAGTTTTTGGCAAAGTCCCATTAAAATATAAAAACACTAAACGATGTTCTTTATACATTTTTTTATTTATTTGAATAATTCTATAACCTTGAGAGTCTATGCTTCCTGCGTGCAGTCCTTTAACTTTATTAGCTCCTCTGTCTTCTTTCCAATATAGTTTACCTTCTCTGTAATCAAAAAGTTGTTTAATTTCATCTTGTGTCATTTGCTATACCTTTCTATGATTTCATCCAACACAACTTCGTCCACAATTATATTACCTTTTTCTGTTTTCTTCGTGGGCTTCCAGCCTTTTTCAATGAGTCTTTCAGCAATTTGTTGTCTGCTGCCGGGGTTAAACGGTTCGATGATGTCTTTGAGCGCCTTACCACTGGTTTTGTGGGTTCTGCCACTGGTAACTTTGTCAGGGAAAATTGTTGACATTTCAACTTGAATAGCGTCCAACTTAGTTTTAAGTATAGATAGTAATTGTAAAGCCCCTGCTTCATTGAGCTTGAAGCCGTTTCTTTCTTGTTCCGCAATGATGATTGCAACTTCGTGTTCGAGTTTGATACTTTCTTTTGAATAGTCATTTTTCATCTCCTGAGTTAAATGTTCATACAACTTCTTTGTTACCAACGTATCTTGAATACAATAATCCAACATCTCGTCTGTAAGACCAGCATCAAAGTCTGTGAACTCACCCTTAGCAAATCCTAAGCGTTGTCCCCAAGCAGCAAGGCTGTGTCCGTCTTCTAAGCTAGGGTTGTACAGTCTTGACAACACCAACGTATCAACTACCTGTGATTTCTTAACAGTAATGCCCCACACCTTCTTTAACACTGGGAAGTCAAAAAAGATACCGTTGTGTGTGATAACTTGAGTAGCCTCATTGAGATAAGTTTGCAGTGCAGGGTCGTCATACCAACACATTACATCATCAGTGTCAATGTTACGAGTAACCACACACCAAATCTTATCGTGTTTGCTGTTGGTTTCGATGTCAAGAATTATCCTCATGCAATGATTTTAACCAGTTCTTGTAACTTAATCAAGTAAAGACGAGAAGTGTTGTTATCACCACCACGAACCATTCTAGGATTGTTATTAGCAATATAATTCCTGAGTGTTTTAGTAGGGAATACCAATGTCATCACAATATCCTCACCGATAGCAAGGTTATGGAACCAGTAGTCTGCTTCAGTAGAAGCAATACCACTCGGACGACCACGACTCTCAAATTCAATAACAATGTTACCTGTAGACTTCCACTTATCTCTTTCAGTCTTAACTTCTATCTTTTTGTTCTGCAGCATATCCGCTACTTTTTGCTCAAACACTTGTCCATACTGCAAGTCAAGGTCAAATCTTTTGTCGTTGTTCATAAGCATAGTTTTATCAAGCCTCCTAAGTACATCAATACCGCAACTGCTTCAACAACAAACAAAGCATAGTCTTTTTGATAGACACCTGACCAAGCCCATAATCCACTACCAACTAAACCAAACCATAGGTTTAATGGAAAGATATTAAGGCTAGTCAAAGCAATTCCAATCAAACAAAGAGCTGTGCCAGTCCACTTAATCATTCGTTTCAGTATCGTCAATGCGTTTAATCTCATGGTCAATCAAGTTCTTTGCAGCTTGAAGTGACCTGCTCAACAACTGCATATTTTCTAAATCGTATTGTGCAATAGTTCCATCAGGGACACGATAAGCCTCTATAGACTGGCGTACAATTTCTTTTAGCGTTGTTACAAACTGCACCGGTTCATCGCTATCACCAAAAAAGAAACCATAATCAATAGCACCATTCTCAGCAATCCAAGCGTATCCTTCTACTTTAATATTCTTCTTACTCATTTTGCATTATCCTTTCTAACACTGCTAACTTCTCATCATCAGTCATTGTGTACCATGTACTTATTTCTTCTTTAGTTCTATTACAGTCATTACATTTTTGTATTGTAATGTCGTAAGTGCATTTACCTATACAAGGTGAATTAACCATTTCTTCTTTCCATTTCCAAAAGTTATTCCAATTCGCTAGATGTAGTGGAGGACATTTCCAAACCATGCAATCATTTACCCTCCGCAATAAACTTATCAACGGCAACATCAATCTCATTACCAATCATCCAGCGCCATTCGCTCATATCACCATTACAAGCGATAACAGATGGAGCCACTAAGCTAGTATCGACATCCCATGACGCACTGCGTAGCCAGCGATAACGCTCTGCATCAGCATAGATTTCGGTGTTGTCCTGTATGCGACCAAAAACATCCTTGTTCAGTGTACGCAAGCGGTCTATCTCTAGGCACAATGCGTTGATGTAGTTGCGAGTGACTGAATACTCGTCATTCTTTGCATAATCTCTTGCTGCTTCTACTAAGTCTCTCATAGTGTGTCCTGTATCTCTAACATTCGTCCGGTTTGTCCATTATACAACAATGAGCCACAATTACCAGTGTAGCCACTAAAGCGGTTCTTTAGCACTCGTACTGAGGTAGTATTGCGCTCAATCATATCCATCGCCTGTCCATTACGCTCTAATCCTATCACAATGTCAGACAACTGTGCAATAGCACCTGAGCCACGCAACTGTGCTAAGGATGTTGCAGCCCCCTCTTCGTGACCTTTACTGTCCGGACGCTTGAGGTGAGAGACACAAATCAAACTAATGCCTGTTTCCTGTACCAGCATCCGTAGCTTAGTCATAATGGAATCTAAGGCTTTGCGCTCATCTCCAACATCACCACCACTAACGATAATACTAAGATGGTCAAGAAAGACATACCCACAATTAAGCCCTTTAGCCATGTAACGCACTCTATTGACAATATTTTCCAAACTAGTACTGCCGAAATGGTCAAACAGATAAATGCGGTCACTTCCGAGTGTTCTATCAAAAGCATCTTTAAGCTCCTCCGGTGATACATCAACATCAGGTAAATGAATCGGTTTATTTACTGCCAAAGACATGAGGGAACGAGCAGTCTTACGGACTCCCTCTTCAAGAAACATAAGTCCGATTTTGTCAGTTGTCTTGTTAAGTATGTGCCATACAATCTCTCGCAGAAATTGAGATTTGCCAAGTCCACTTCCTGCAGTGACCATGACAAGCTCCCCCTTGCGTATGCCATACGTGAGTTTATTAAGTCCCTCGTAAGGGTAGTCGCAATCAGCCTTTTCAATAGGCGCTGACACAATGTCCCAGAGGGCGTTGCCTTGAATAATTCCATCAGGGACATAAGACTCAGCAGACCACCAAGAATCAATAAATTCTTTGCCAGCACCATTCTCAAGATAATCACACGCATCTTTATATCCTTTCTTATGCTTCATTACTTTAACCTTACCACCGAACAACTCCGCAACTGCTTGTGAGGCTTTAATTCCCGGCTCATCAGCATCAAAACAAATCACAATGTTCTCGAATGAATCAATCCATTCATATTGCATCTTGCAATCCTTTAGAGCTGCTTGTGCGCCACTTCTAACACTTACACAAGGATACTTACTGCCTTGCATCTGATAGCTCGCCAGTGCGTCTAATTCACCCTCACAGATAGTCAAGTAGCGACCAGCTTTAGGGAATATGTTTTGACCGAATAGAGTAGCTTCTTTAAAATCACCCGCAATACTAAAGTCTTTGGTTTCCACTAACCTTGTTTTCACTGCTGTCATTACTCCGTCAGCATCATAGTAGGGATAGTAGTGTTTACCTTCATTCTGTCTTACTCCGTAGGCTATGCAAGTAGCCGAAGTAATACCACGATTAGCGATAGAAAGAGAAGAGCTATTGTCATAAAAATTTAAGTCCTTATTCATTGGTTTAACTACTTTCGTATGTGTTGTTGTTCCATCCCCAGCGACATAGGTTTCGCAAGCAAAACAGTATTGATGATTATCGTCAAAGAGACTATTCGCATCGCTACTTCCGCAGCTCTCGCAAGGGATGTGTTTAAGGTATTTCGATTCAGAAACTGTCATATTCAAATCCATCTTTAATGTCTATCTCCATATCGGCAAAGTCATCTTCGCTAATATCGGTATTAGACAACTCTTCTGCCCTACACCAGACATCATCTTCGCTATAACCATCTACTGTTACATAGTAGGTCTTGGTTATCTTAAATACTGCAGTCAATCCTCTTGGTTCTGTTTTCATTATTTTACCTCAATTATCCCTTGTTTTACCCTGTAAGGATACCTAGACTCAACCCAAAAGCATCTAAATACCCCGTCTTTTATACTCAACCAGCCGTACCATTCGCTATTATTAGTGACATAGTTGCCACATACTTCATGCTCTACCTCCATCATAGCGATAGAATAGCCCATAAACGCACTAAAACAAGCCACAAGCCAATATCTCCACATAGACATACCTACCCCCCTATACGATAGGGACTAAGCGGTCTACGGCTTGATTTAAGCGGTTTCTGAACTCTTCCATAACCACCTCATAGCCGTATTGTCCACACAATGCCACCATCTCTTCCAAAATAAAGTGCTTGTGCATCTCTTCCTGAGCATATTGCAACTCTAAACCCGTCATTTCATCAAATTCGTACATAAAATCCTCCTTGTTTTAGACATATTATCCTAAAGTACATAAAAAACTGTTGTTTTTAGACACAATCCATAAAATAAAACACTTGACAACTTTTAAAAAATTAATTACAATGCCTTAACAACATAGACTATCGTTAGATTGTTGTTTTATGTAAAAACTATTAAAACCTATGCACAGTAACGATATAGACTATATAGGTCAATATTAGCGCTCTTCCCAGTATTCATCTACATCATCGTTATCATAGTCTTCTATGTAATCTCCATCATCATCTAACAATTCCCCATTCCCCGTATCATCCTCACTAATAAGGTCATGCCTTACCTGTATAGGTATATAAGCATCAACTGATTTTAAGCAAGTCGAACACATCTCTAGGAATTGCCTAGTTATGCCATGCCTAACAGTACTCTCATAATCGTTTAATGCTGTATTGCAACAAATACATCTCATAATATAGCCCTTCTGAGCCGTTTAGCTCTTAGTTAATAGGTAGATATCAAGTATACCCTAAAGTCGTCTATAAAGCCTGTCCAATGCCTCGCAATAGCCAAATCATAACCTGTGTATAGATGACAATACCAGCCAGCCAGTAAAACCATGTATAAGGGTCTCTCATAACTTCTCACAGTACACAAGTTTTCCGTCATTGTAGTAATAACATACCATTTGACTACCATCGGGCATAATTATGATTTGGTGTCGGTTAGCATAGGCAAACCCCGATACCATTAAAGCGACTGCGATTAAGAATGTTTTAAGCATGATAATAATTCCTCATAAGTGATATTGTGTTTTAATAATTCAATTCGTATCTTTTTAAGTGCGGACTGCTCTATCTGGCTAACCCGTTGATGACTAACCCCTAACTCTAGAGCAATCTCATCTAGGCTCATGATGTCAATTCCTCCTCACTCGACCATAACACGAATGTATTAACCTCGCCGCAAGCATCGGCATCGAATACGCTCTTATCCTCTATAGAGGCAATTGCATCCGCCTCGCTGATAGCCTCGACACAATTAAAGTGTAGAGTAATCGTTTTTACTAGGTCATATTGTGGCATTATTTATCCTCCGAAGTATCAAAAAAACTCTCTATTCGTGCTAGTTTATCCCGTTGAGATAATAGAAAATCCATTCTATTGTCATAACCTAATTCTCTATATGTATTGCCTTCGATAACGTCGGCAATATCAAAATAAACCTCTTGAATAAGTGTTATCAATTTTATAGTCATAATTATCCTCTAATTTTCCGGTTTAACTCATGAGCGATATCGTCGCCGCCTATGTTTTTAATCCATCCATAGCCATACCATTGCAATTGTCGGTCATGCCAAATTACCTCAAGACAATTCTCGCCCCATGATACGCTAACGGCTTTCCCGTCGCTTTTTATAGCGTTATCAATACAACCCATAACTTGCTTTTTGCTAGGCTTACGATTGTGAAATTGATATTCAATAATTTGGTGCAGTGTACTCATTTTAAAATCCTCCGGTGCGATAAACATAAATTAATAATGGCAGCGTAAAGCATAGCAGCCCGACTAAACAACCTTGTAAAAATTTAAGCATGATATAACCCTTTATATTGATTGTAATGGAATGAAGCGCCCTTTTAACGTGCCATGCACGATAATAGCCGGACTTGCTTTTTTACTATCCTTGCCGCCGTTACAAGCGCCGCACTTGTCGCAGGTTAAGCGCTTTCCTGCCTCTTCGCTGGCAGGGCAAGCAAACTCACCGGACAATAGTGCCTCTTCGCTGCTGCGGACTCTAAAGGTGCGGAACCCTTTGGATAATGCTAGAATTCTATCCGCCTCATTATCAGCACTTGCCATGCAAAAATCCATAACATGGTCGGCTTTTCCGCTTTTCCACTGGTGACTATAGCCAGTACTGCCTTTAGAATTTAATAATAGGGTTTGCCATACAATTGCTGGCACTGCGGCAGGGTCGCCATAAGTGCCTAAGCGCACCATTCTACCGGCGGACAATGTTGCAGCCATTGCCAAATTATCCGGATATATGTCACGATTAATGCCGTCGGCAACGGCTCTTGGTCCTTGCCCTAAGTTTACATAACAAGCGCCGCCAGTGCCTCGCCTATGGCTGCAGTCGCCGCAGATTGAGACGTCGGCAAGTGACTGCGAATTGATAACCGGTGAGAGTCCATTGTCAACCAAAATATAGGTTTGCACCATGTCACCGGTTTTTACATTGCTGCTATTGGTAACGGCGACGGCGACAATCGGCTTTCCGTCCAATAATGAAGCGCCTCTATAGATAATATATCCACTAGGTTTTTTTGTTGCCATGATATTGCCTCCAAAGTTTAGGATACTACAGTTAAGAATAATGCCCTAATAGACTATTACAATCTATTAGGACTTACCCCTAGATTATGCCGCTATCAATTCGGACTCTTCGACTGGCTGCGCTGCCTCTTCGCCGGTGCTAAATGCCTTAATATAATCGGCGCTTTTTTGTGCCAATGCTGCGGCTTTAAATATTGCCTTATTATCATTCTTAAGTACTTTCAACCATGATTGAATATATCCGGCATGGCGTAAGTCGCCGTCAATCTGATACGTGGCGCATAAGAATGCTGCCGACAATTCGGCAATTAACTCTTCGGCTGCATATGCTTCATTACCGAACCGACCAGATAAATCACGATTAAGCCGACTGGCTGCGCCCGACCAATGAGTTAACTCATGCAATAATGTTGCATAATAAGCGGGTTCGCTGCTGAAGTCGGTTTTTTGTGGCATTTGGATAAAATCTTGAGAAGGGCTATAAAATGCCTTATCGCCGCCATGTTTAATATCTGCGCCGCTGGCTGCTGCCAGTGCCTCAAGTGCTGCGATACTATTGAAAGTTTTAACCGGTAACACTGGCGCAGTGTATCCGTCGACTTGGTCGGCATTAAATACACTGTATGATTTTAAAACATAATGATAACTCTTCTCTTCGCCGCTTGCCGTTGTTTTGCTGCCAGTCACTGGCGAATAAAAGATAATCGTTGTGCCTTTGGTTCCCTTTTTAACTTGAGCGCCTACAGTCAACCATTGTTTGTAAGTCGCCCATGCGCCGGACTTGTAACCGGCTGCGGCTTCAGCCATGCCTAGAATGATTGTATTAATGCCGTTATAACCCTTGCCGCTGATACCGTTATGGCTGCCGCTGCTGCTGCCTTGCCATTGTTTTACCCATGGCGTAGCGCCCTGCTCTAATTGCTTAATAATAGTGTCGGTTACTTGCTGATAGATTAATGATGTCATTTTGAATTCCTCTTAAATTAAGATACTACGTTTTAATTGTGCTGCTTACCATTAGTATAACGGCACAATTCTATAAAAGTATACAATTATTTTATAGGGACTTTCCCCTAATGGTTTACCCTAATAGATTAGTCTATGTTGCCCTGTAATGGTGCAACATTGCCACACACGCCGCTACTGTACAGACATACAGTGTGTCATAGAAACAACACTGTCTATATAACTAAAAGTTATGTAAGTGTGTACTAACTAACATAGTTAAGTATGTAAGTGCTTACTTCGCTATAGTGTGGTATAGAAACAACATAGGGGGGAGGGGGTGTTGTCAATGTGTTAATGTTGTTGGAGCCGCTATAGCATACAAAAGAGTAAAATAGGACTTATGTCAACATAGACCTAAATAGTTGATAATAAAAGATAAAATAGACAAGATTGTTTATAATGGAAAATGCTCACCTCTGAAGGAGGGTCTGCGGAGGCTAGTGTCGCTAAGGTAGCCCCGCTGTCTGCGCTGCCGTAGGCGTCTTAGACAACCCTATCCTAGATACTTTAAACAGTGTTTATAAAATAATGCTTGACAGAATCACGAAAGTATGCTAAAATCGCTTTACAAGTGAAAAGCACACAATAAAGATACTGTACAGTCCCCTTCGGGACGACAAGTTATAGCGCCCTGTAGCAAGGGGAACAACAGCCAACAGGCGTTCCCCTCTCC
>JAULBY010048884.1:0-12116 GCA_032358315.1 Ophiocytium majus
AGTCCCCCCCAAAACAGTACTGCCCCCCCCCCCCTCCAGGCTGCTCCTAAAGTAATGTACCCCCCCGTTGTTTTGGGCCCAGCAAAAGTGTGGACCCGGGTAGCTACTTCGGCACTAGACGGTACATCATATACACGTACACATACTCGAGAAGTATACTTTGAAGTATAAATAATTGTGATGCTAAACATACTTGTATGATACTTCACACATTATGCAGAAGTACATGATTCCATTAGACTTGGAAGCATACTTATTGTAATGCGACTAGTACGTGGTACAGTGAGGGGCAAACGCCGCCACATGCCTTCAAGCCTGAGCGACCTATATAACAGCACAGTTGATGTACCACGTACTACTCTTGAAGTATTAGAGGAGTACTTCTGAAGCGTGTGTCATGAATCGGCTTGCCTGCTCACTGTCGAGCTGCATGGGCAGCCGCGCTCCCACATGCGGATCCTTGGCAAGGCAGTTGTTGATGTGCTCCGTGAAAGCGCGCCTCTCCTCGTCGCTGCGAAAACAGTTACATGGCAGTCACATGGCAGTTACAGCAGCAGTTACATCAGCGTCGTATTACAGTTACAGTGTAACAGGCAGCTGTTGATGTGCTCCGTGAAAGCGCGCCTCTCCTCGTCGCTGGGGCAACAGACCATCAGCAGTTACAGTATAGTTACATTACAGTTACAATACAGTTACATACGTGGCACAAAATCAGCAGGTACTTGAAGTAGTACTTTACTATAAACCCACCAGAGTAGTGCGGTGGCAACATGCTAGGCTTATACTGAAGTGAGCGGTGCTGAGCAGTGCAAACCTGTTGGCTGGCAACAGGAAACAGAGTACGTTTGTCATGCTTTTTACAGTCATGCTCAAGCCATGTGCACAGGGCTTTCCGCGCCCTAACCGCAGTGTCATCAGAGCACACTGCTGTAGTGTACTCCTACTACTAGTAGTAGCTTTGTTTATTTGCAATTGTGGGCGTGCAAGAGCCCATGCCATTCATGCCAGCACGCCCACGGGTGGCCATGGCGAATGCCCGGCACCCAGAGTGTGTGTATTATATACACAACCTCACTATCAGTAGTTCACATGCATAGAAGCACGTGTGCAGTGCTAGCAACTACGAGTGACACTTGCGGGCGTGCTAGAGCCCAGGTTAAGCATGCTAGAAACAATACGTGTAGAAGCCATGTGGCCACACGTGCAAATGTCCGGCACCATACAAAAGTGTATACAAGAACCCATTAGTAGTACTACTACTAGTAGTAGTTATTATGCACAGCAGTGCGTGTGAAATACTGTAGTACCAACTACAACGGACACTTGCGCGCGTATTGGAGCCCAGGTTAAGCATGCCAATAATGACGTGTATCGAAGAAGGGTGGCCCCACGTGGCGCTCCACCAAAAAAAGCACATGAACCATGATAGCTGTGGTGAGCACGCCGCCTGACCCTGTATAACACTACAGTAGTATATACTTCAAAGCATATATTGATACACATGTACATCAATAATACTAGTAGTAGTAACATCTACATGAAACACGTTGCGTGTGCTAGCCATGTTGCGCACCCACAGCGGTGCCACAAGAGCACAGAAAGAGGAACCACCATAGCTGTTAGTAATATGAGAGCGCCCACATGCCCCTGCATGATATATACTTTTTGTGTGAAAACTCATATAGGAGCGATAAACTCTAGGTCTCCCCACCGGTAGGGGCCGTCACCCTGGGCGGACCCGTCCAAGGGGGTGAACAAAGCAAAGATGGCGCCTAAGAAGAAGCAGCCAATCTTATTATGTGACCAGTTTTTCTGACCACTTTTTGTTTTTCACCATCGTTTTGGATGTTGTCTTAAACAATGCCTCGGGTTTCGAGGCACCGTAACAGAGCTGACCAAACTGTGGTGGTACACCATTGTTTTGGGCAGTTGCCTGAAATTGTGTTTGTGACGCACCGTTCCAAAGCTGGCCAAAACGCTCGTGGAAGCAAAACCCGTTTTTCCCATCTTTCTTTCGAAGAGACAGGTGTGAGTTGTGTCAAGTCATCAGCAATAATCCCCGCGCCCAGTGGAGGTAACTTAGACACACACACTACATTGTTGTTTTGCATACATACCATGAAAGTATACAATTATGATGTTATTAAAGCTGTGTGTACATGGAGCACGTTGTGTGTGCCAGCCATGCGCACTGTAACAGACAATCTGTGGTGAACCTCTGCCTGCTCCCATACATACTTCCTGCCGAAGTATAGTTCTGAGCTATATATACATACATGGGTTCACCACCTGCTCCCATACGTACTTCCTGTCGAAGTATAGTTTTGAGCTGTATATACATACAGGCAATTTTAGTGCGTACATGAAACATGCTGTGTGGCGTAATAACTACACAAACCCCCCATGTATGCAATACGTAGAATGTACAGCAGCAGTGTGAAGGGGCGTGGACCATGTGAAGTGAAAGGTGCACTGTTCAGCACCAGCACACCAGTCACTGTGCTTAGCGCCCACCTTTTATTATATACACATACAGTGCACTCGCGATTTAGTGCGGGGTAGTTTCGCCCCCTGGCAGTCCGCACTAGAACGAGACCCGCACTAAATCAAATAGGGCGTTGTGCATCGTATACTTAGGGTCATGTGGTCTGCGACAGGCCTTTGGACCCCGCACTAAACCGCATACCGCACTAAATCAAAGCGAGCTGAATTGTCAGTGCACTGTATACATATGAAACCTTAGCGCGTACATGAAACTTTGTATCGAAAGTTATAATAATAGCACACACCTGTAACTGTGGTGGGCGCCCATCTGCCCCTCACTGAGGTGCACCCGCGGCTTGAGCAGGTTCGTGCTCATGCCATCCGCCTTGAGCTTCTGCACCAGCATGATGTACTCCACGAAGCTCACCCTGCCGTCATGGTCCGTGTCCGCCTCCTCGATGGTGGCGGCAATCGCGGCGTCCGATGGCTGTGGTAGAAGGAGAGGGTGATGGCGTCAGTGCAGCACCGGAACAACCACAGCTGCCAACAGGACACGCGGACACAGCAGCCAGCACACCTGCTGTGCCGAGGCAGCGGCGTCGCAGGGAGGGTGCGGCACTCGTGCTGGTGGCTGGCGGTGGCGGCGGGAGCGGCGGCCACCGCCAGCAGAGAGGGGCCACTATGGTGCGCCAATAACCCCCGGTTTTGCCAGGGTCACGGCGCGGCAAAACACAATTGTGCAAGGCATAGCCCTCGCCTGCCACGAGCGCAGGCACCATGGTGCCCTTGTGGCGCCCCTGGTGCGCCTAGTGGCGGGTACCAGGGCGTGGACTCACATTGCCGCCATTGTAGGTGAGAACCTCCTTCAGTTCCTTCGCCTCTATGTATCCATCCTGGTCCAAGTCGTACCCCCTGAAGGTGAGGAGAAGCAGCCTCAGCTCGTCAGCGCTGAAGGCGCCCGCCAGCTCCGGCGGCACCTGGTAAGGGTCTGTGTTGCTCTGCCCGAAGTGGGCGACCTTCGCTGACCCTCGCCTCATGCTAGCCACCGCCGACGCCACGTGCGCAGCAGCACGCTCTCACTCCTCTCTTGTGAGGGCTAGAGACTTCGGCAAGTCTGCGACGCGCACCAGAGCGGGGCGCCGCCACAGCGCACGTGCGGCGGGGCGAGGTGCAAGGTGTGAGGGGCGGGTAGCCTGCGCGCACCCTGGCCTGCCCTTTGCTGACTCCGACGTCAGGCGCACACACACCCCCAACAGAGCAGCGTGTGGCACAATAGCGCACCACTGCAAGACTTGCCGGTGTGAAGGAAGGAGCAGGTGCCTTGGGTATGTGACGAGTTGTTTACTCGGGTAGCGTTCGCGAACGGTGGAACGCGCCCCGAAAACATCAATCAAGCTTCATTCATTCTGACCTCCTCCCGCGCTCACGTGAGTGCGCTGCTGCTGCTGCCATGGCTCTCTTGCTTCGCGCGCCACACACACACACACCTGCTGCGCCCTGATCCGGCTGCGCCGCGCGCGTGCTCACGGATGCCGCGCACGGAAAGAGACTTGCGGGATCTGGGGCGGCAGCTCGCTCACAGGCAGCAGGACCGTGACGACGGCGCGGTCACCGCCTCCGTGACACAGGTCGCCTCCACAGCTTTCAGTTCCGTTGGGATGTCGGTGTCTCGATGCAGGCCGGCGGGCTCCAGAGGCCGTAACACCTCCATCGAGGACAGCGACATCGACCTGGTGGCTTTCGTCCGCGGCAGGATGCTGCCGCCCCACGACAACCCCGCCATCCTCGGCCGCGCTGGCCCCGCGGCTCCAGAGTGCGGGCTGCAGCAGGCTTCACCCAAAAGTGAACGCGGTTGAGATGCAGGTACGCTGGTACTGCTGCTTGCGCTGCTGAAGCGGGCGCGGCCGTGCTGCACGCTTGCACTTGAGCAGCTGGGCTGGCGAGCAGTTTGCTGGTGGCAGTTGCTGGCAGCGTGTGTGTGAGCTGTTGCTTGTGGACGTCGAAGGGCAACACTTCCCGTTGAAGTTCGTAAACCAGTCATAGAGACATATGAATGAGGGCATGTGTGCACCACTATAGTGGATGTTCGCCAAACACTGGGAGGTGGTCTTTGCATGGGGGCAACTTGCTGGTATACTTACTTGAAGTACTTTTATTAAACTCCGCTTAGGGCGCGGAAAGCCCTTTGCACACGGTGCGCATGACCAGAAAAAGGGATCAGACTGGAGTAGCGAAAGAGCTGGCAATGCTCAATACTGCGTACACAAGGGGAGGTCCGGCTTGAAGTACTTCCTATGTATACCTTATCTATGCACCCCTCCCTTCACCGACAACAGGTCCGTGGCAGGGCCGTCGACCTCGTGCTGGGGCGAGGCTACGTCGACAACACCACCGGTGACATGGCGATCGCACAGGCTCGCGGCGCCCTGCAACACCTGCTGGACAATGCAGTACCGCTGGCCGAGCTGTACCGTCACTACGCGGCCTTTGCAGAGGTCACCACACGTTTGTGAGCGAGCAGCCGGCGTGGGTCAACGAAGTGGTTCGCCTCGCCAAGTATGCCGTGCGCCTGTACGACTCTGAGCAGAGGATAGGCCAGCGCGCTTCAGACTTCAATGTGAGCAGCTATCTGGTCGAGACCATGGCCATCTACGCGACACGGACGCAGGGTCTGCCGAGGGACGCCTGTGGCAGCTACATGCAGGTAGGTGAAGTACGTATGCCATATGCAACATGTGGGGTACATAGTGATGGGTCACAGCGTATAGTTTTCGCATTATACGCCGTATAACGTATGTAAATACGCCGTATAACACATGCATGATACGGCAAATACGCCGTAAATCGCGTTTTTGGGCGTAGAAATCCGCCGTATTTTGTACTTCTGAAGTATAACGTATAAAATACGTTATACACAGTGACTCATCAATAGTGGTACGTATATTTGGCAGTATACTATAGTCCAAGTACAAGTATATTTATACTCCAGAAGTACATAGGCCGAGTATGTATACTTCGAAATACTTGAAGTATGCTTCAAGTATACTTCAAGTGTAGTGGTAGTAGGTGGTATATATATATATATGTATGCATGTACCTACACCCAAGGATGTGAAGCAGCATGTACTTCAAGTAGGTGGTCTGGGCGAGCGCTATAGTGGTCTATAAAGCACAGGCGCAGAGGCTGCCGGGAGGTGCTTGCGGCAGCTACTTGCAGGTAGGGTCACAACCCTCCCTATTTTGGTTACCGTACAGCATGCGTCAGAAGTAACTAGTGGTTCATGTACGCCACACGTGCACGTAGTGCTATGAATGTACTGGGTATGTAGCTGGCGCAGTGTACGAGGTGGTGCATTTGGCCGACTTCAAGCATGCCAACTTCAGATATGCAAACTTCAAGTATGCCAACTTCAGGTATGCACAAAACTTCATGTATGCCAACTTCAACTATGACAACTTCAAGTATGCGCTACGCCGCTACGAGCAGAGCACTGGCCAGCGCGTGACCAGTTAGTTACCTGGTTAAGAGCTCAAGCGGTGATGTGACACAGGCGCACGGAAAAAAAAATGCTTGCAGGTAGGGCTAACAGTCGTGAAATTCCTCATCTTGGTACAATTCGTAGGCCACATAGATAACTGTAACATACATATGCATGTATGCATGTGTGTACTTCCAGCTACATGTGCAGCTGGGGAGTTTTATTCACTTGCACCTGTGGGCGTGCAAGAGCCCATGTGCCATGCATGTGCTGCTGTAGTTTAGTACTTCGAGGAGTACCTCAAAGGTTTTCGCTACCTGTCTGATTTCCTGGTCACACGCACCGTGTGCAAAGGGCTTTCCGCGCCCTAAGCGGAGTTTCATAAGAGGACCTCAAAGCATGCAGTATGTACTTTAACGTTCACGCTTCAGTACAGCCTGAGTGTATAGAAGTATAGGTATAAACTGCCGTACAGAGATACTTCCAATTGTGTTCGGCGCGGGCGCAGGGGCTGCCTGGGGGCACACGTGGCAGCTACTTGCAGGTAGGGTTTGGCACTTGCGGCAAAACTCTATTTTTTTTTTGGTGCCGCACATTTGAACATACTGCTGAGTGTGTACTGAAGTTTATTGGTACTTCCGAAGTACCTCTACTTCAGAAGTACCACAGTCTTATATACTTCAGAAGTACTACGTAGTACTTCTATATACTACTTCTGTAGTTTAACTGTACACAGCGCACGTGACCTTCCCACTCACACGTCTCTTTTCTCACCGCAACCCCACTTGCAGGCCCGCAACCCTTACACGCTGGCGCTCGCTCCGCGCCCCATTGCTTCCGAAGCATTGACATGTACTACTACTACTAGTACTACACTGTACTTGTGCAAGTACCCGTGCTTAAGTATGTAAACATAGTGCTCCAATCAACGTACTTGTGAAGTATGTACACCATACATTTCGAAGTACCAGGGTATCACACATCGATATACACCGTCATTATACATGTAAATACTTCTGAAGTACATGTGCACAGCCTGGCAGTCTGTGTGTACTACACAGCACATATATGCCCTTCCGGGTGTAAATGAATTGAGTCACAAATACCAGTACGTTGTCATTTTTTCCTACCCCACTTGCAGGCCCTGCAGTTCGTCACTGACCGCGCCCGCACCCCGCACGCCCTGGCGCTCGCCCCTCATCCCAGCGAGCTTCAGCCCCCGTTCAACGATTTCTACGCATCCGACAGGCGTTACCAGGCACTGCTGCAGCACGTGCATGCGCAGCGCCCGCTTGTGGCGGACCCTGGTAATCCCCACAATAATCTGTGCGGGGCAGGTGCGCACGCCGTGCTGAGCGAGGGCTGGCGGCTGGTGCACCGCGCCATCGACGCTTTTCTGCAGGGCTGACGTCAACCGCACCTTCAACTACAACTTCAACCTGTGTGGAGGGGGTGGGCACGCCGTGGGGGCGCAGGGCTGGCGGCTGGTGCACCGCGCCATCGACGCTTTTCGGCAGGGTTGACTTCAACTGCAACTTCAATCACAACTTCAACCTGAGCGGCGGGGGTGGCGCCGGCGGGCGCGCCGTGGGGGCGAGGGGCTGGCAGCTGGTGCAGTGCAGCGAGCCATTGCCGCTATTCTGCAAGGCTGGTCACCATGCTGCAGTGCCCTTCCTGTGAGGAATCAGGGCCGGCAGCTGGCGCAGTGCAGCGAGCCATTGCACTTTTCTGCAGCATGAGGGCTGAGCACATGCGCCAAGCTGCAGTGCTCTTGCGACGACACCTGTAGGCTATCAGTATAAAATTTCGTGTGGGGATTCCTCTTTGCTCTAGCTATCGGCGTGGTCTGTGCGGACGCGCACATGCTCAGCGCCTGTCATGCTTGTCACGGCGGCAGCTCACTGCTGGCCTTGCGGTGACACGCAGCTGTTTTTAGAAGCGACCAATTGTGTAGTTGCACTCACGTACAGCTGTCACAGTTACAGGCTGTAACTGTAGAACTGGTGTGCGCACGTGTCCAAGGCCATGTTGTAAGGCTTGGCGTTGTTAGGGGCGGGCCAGGCGGAGGTGACACAGTCACGCAGTGTGAGTGCAGCTGTATTGCGGCAGCACCGAGAACCTCTTTAGCAAGTTCTATCTCAGACAATGGTTGAAGAAGTTTCCTGCTCAGGTGACGGTGCCGTCTTTTTTTTCTGCGCGGCGCTTGCCTTGTTTGCATATGTGCATACGTGCCAAGCTTGCAGCGCCACTGCCTCATGCGGCACCAGTAAGTAACTGCTGGCTTGAGTGTTACCATGGCTGTGTTCGGAGTGGTGTGTGCGCAGTCGCAACGAGCCTTTCGCAAACTGATGAGGTTGGTAGCGCATGTTGGAATTGGATGGTGTTGAAGTTTGTTGGTGGGGAAGTTTGCTTTTTACGGCCGCTGAGGCTACTGCTTGTTAATGAGCCTTTGGCAGACTGATGAGGTTGGCAGCGCATGCCGGTCACGGTGCCATGCCATGCATGCAGCGCACAGCACACGGTCAACTCCATTGCTAACTTCAAGTTGCATACCATGCTTACTTCAAGTTGCGCACAATTGCCAAATGCCATACCACTGGCGATGGGTCACAGCGTATAATTTTCGCATTATACGCCGTATAAAGTATGTAACACGCCGTATAACGTACACAGGTGCATGTATTTGTACGGCAAATACGCCGAATGTCGCGTTTTTGGGCGTAGGAATACGCCGTATTCTGTACAACGTATGAAAATACGTTTTACGCCATGACCCATCACTACACACCACGCACGCAGCGCGCAGCACGCGGCCATCTTCAACTTCAGCTTGTGTGCCATTGGGATAATCAATCCATGGCGCAGGCCCTGACAGGCGCGTGAAAAGAAATGCTTCAATTTACTACAGTAGTTTTATTTATTTGCATTATTACATTTAAGAAAATACCAATACAATTTGTGTACGTGCAAGAGCCCATGTCATGTATGCCAGCACGCCCACTAGTGGCAATGGCAAATGCAGGCAGTGTATGTACACGAACACACAAAGGGCAGAGGGCGCCGGGAGGCTACCTAAGGTTCGACCTGCCAGGCAAACAGTAGTAGTTTTGTTTATGCGCACTTGTGGGTGTGCAAGAGCTCATACCATGTATACAGATGTCAGCGCGCCCACTGGCGGCCAGTAGTAGAGTGCTTAATTTCATTGGGTACCATTCTTTTGGCTGAAGGTATATGTATACTATACTATACCCCACTATAGCCGTCAACCGTTTCATGCGGTGGGAACCTTTCCAGGGCACCGAGCGGCAGTGCACATTGTCACCCCGCCTTGTGCCGGGCGCCTGGAATGACACACCACCTTGGGTATGTACCGAGTCAATACTCGTTTGACCCTTACTCAGCGCTGTCATTGCGACTGCAACAAGAAGTGTCAATGTATTGAGCCGCCGCCGGCAACTGTAGACAGTATGCTGTATGCTACTGTTGCTTTCCATGTTTCTTTGCACTTGTGGGCATGCAAGAGCCCATGCCGTGTGTGCCAGCATGCTCTCGTACATGTAGGCGCATGCCCGGCAGCGTATGCATGTATGCATGCACACAAACACACAACAGTGCTGTAGTAGCATGCTGGGCCTACTCTGGAGTGCATAGTGCTGTGGGTCGTGTCCTCATGGCCAGCAACAGGGGTAGGCAGCATTCTTGATTAGGCTATCAATACTGCTTTTTTCACTATACATGCACACAAACGCAGAACAGTGCTGTAGCTGCATGCTGGGCTTACTGTGCGCTGAGAGTTGTAACACCAGAACAAAAGAAACGTGGCGAAGGACTACTTTTAGCTACTTGTGGTGCATGTCACGTTGGTGGTACCGCAAAAACAAACCCAAATATTGGCCTTGATACAGAAGCCTTCAGAGTCGTGCCGGATGAAAAGACGTGGAATAGCAGCAGTTGCTGGTCTGCATAAAAAAACAAAAAGAGAGAAAACTGCCGTGGACGCGCATGAACCTTTGACAACTTTGGACTGCATAGTGCTGAGGGTCATGATTTTTTGGCTGGCAACAATGGCGCAGGCAGCATGCTTGATTTGAATACTGCTTTTTGAAGCCTTCTTTCCCCTGCGCACCACACATGGGGCTTTTTGCGCCCCAAGCAGTTTCGATAAAATACACCCCCACCCACGGGTGCTTGCACAGTACAGCCTGTGTACACACGCGTGTGTGGGTGGCAGCAGCTATGAACTTCAACTCTGTGACTACACAAACTTCAAGAAATGAAGTTCAAGTGTTCATTTTGCATGCAGGCAGCGTTAGGGGTCGCATCACGCCCATGGTGCGGTGCCACGTGGACATGAGAGCTTGCTTGTGTTTTGCAAGTACAGTAGCGGCTGACAGTGTCACTGTGCATTTTCTGGGGAGGAAGGTGTCACCCGGTCGAAACACTTAGGATCAGCCCTTGCCCTCAACGACACTGACTGGCGCGTGTGGGTGTGGGGGCTGTCTGGTGCTTTTCACCCTGGAGGTGGGCACGTCACCCCACAGGCTTCGGCCTGGCATTTTGCCCCAGCCACCGCAGTATCTGGGTGCAGCAGCCTTTTAGGTTCCCTTCACTTTACTGCCCTGGCTGCGCTGCCGTGCTGGTGTGCTGGCATCATCGCAACTGCACACGCACCAATCCGCACTGCCATGTTAATACTACGTAGTACACTCAAAGCAGCAGTCAATGATGGCATGTGAGGCAAATGCGCTGCAAGCTTGGCACGTACTTCAAGTAGAAGAATGCAGGCAAGGCAAGCGCCGCGCCAAAACACACACACACAAAAAATGGGGCCGTCACACGAGCAGGAAATTTCCTCAATGCGTTTCCGAGAATTGGAAAGTTCTCAATGATTCCACAATGGAGAGAGCTGTACTCACACTGCGAGACTGTGTGACCCGCCCACCTCGCCCAGTAATCGCCCCAACAATTATAACCCTTGTCTTGGAGACGCGAGCGTAGGCTGTTGTTACAGTGACAAACTGTAACTGTATGGCGCGGTTGCACCAGCTGCCAGCCTTGACTCCTCACAGGGGGCCCGCCTGTGCTACAGGTTGAAGGTAAGTTAAGTTGAAGTTGTTAGGGTTAGTATTACTACTGTACGGGACCGACAGCCTATGGCGGAGCATGCCTGATCGTGCTTTTGCCAGCCGCACACACCATGTGCACAGGGCTCTCCGCGCCCCCATACTCAGTCCGATTTCTGAAAAAGACCCAGCTCCTAAGTACTGTTCGATAATAATGGTGGTGGAGCAGCAGCCTGGGTGATGGACACGCGGCGCTGCTGTAGTGGCCCGCAGCTGGTGCACTGCGGCCACTGGCAGGAAAAACACTATTTACTCAAAATCAAGCGCCCCCCCAAGCCTGACTTGCGCAACTGCTCAGACGCGCAGAAAAGCATCCGTGGCTCGGGGCACCAGCTGCCAGGCGTCACACGGCGTGCCCGCTAACACTACCCCCCCCGCACAGGTTGAAGTTGAAGTTGAAGTTGAAGTTGAAGTTCAGGTCCGCCGCGAGAGCAGCAGCCGTTGCATCGCAGCCGCACAGAAAAGAGACGGTGGCGCGGTGCACTCCTCCGCACAGGTTGAAGTTGAAGTTGATGTTGCAGTTGAAATCAGCCCTGCAGAAAAGAGTCGATGGCTCGGTACAGCAGCCGCCAGCCCTTGCGCCGCACGGCATACTTGCCGGCGCTGCCCCCTGCGCACAGATTGTTGTGGGGGTTGCCGGGGTCTGCCACCAGCGGACGCTGCCTGTGCACGCGCTTCAGCAGTGCCCTGTAACGCTCGTTTGATGGGTAGAAATGGTTGAACGGGCGTTGAAGCTAGTGGGGGTGAGGGGCGAGCGCCAGCGTGGAAGAGTTGCGGGCGCTGTCGGCGACGAACTGCAGGGCCTGCACTTGCATAGGAAGAAAACAAAAAAACGTGCCGGCATAGGTGAAGGTCTCATGCGCTGTGTATGTGTACCCTGGGACATTGGGCCGTAATCAGTTAGAGTAGTGCTCTGGCAACAAGCCAGGCTCCCCTTAGACTGAGCATTCCCCGTTTTTTCTCTACCTGTCTGATTTTCTGGTCACACGCACCGTGTGCAAAGGGCTTTCCGCGCCCTAAGCGGAGTTTA
>JAULBY010048895.1:0-12114 GCA_032358315.1 Ophiocytium majus
AGTTGTTGGGGATCCTGGTAAATTTTGCGAAGGACGTCCGTGGGTTGTTGAGGACGAAAAATACTGTAACCCAAAAGTAGGCCAACACTCACGGAGTAGGCGATCGGTAAAGCCGCCACAGTCACACTGACTTTGGGATAAAAGAATGAAAGGATGAGGGAGAGTACGAACCCAAGCATCAACGCGTGGGGAATCGTGCAGATTCCAATAGTCGTCAGATTAGATAAAGGTGTTTCGATGGGATCCCAGCTCGGAACACTGAGATTCCCGCGAAGGGCCCAGCCGCCCAGGACGCCAGTCACGAACCAGACAACAGCGATTCCGAGATACGAAAGATAGAGAGGATAGGGCTTCATGAAATAAGTCTAAGAGAGCGAGTCGTGAGTGTCTAGCGAACGAGGTGTGCGAACTGCGAATGCTTGCGAATCTTCGCTTCAAATTCTTTCTCATCGGACTGGCTTAATCCACGGGCCGCCTTCACATCACTTTTTTCCCAGCGATTAAGCCACTCTTCACCAAGCAAGCTCGCTCCCTGCTTCATCGCAAGCGCCGGAGTGTTGTACGCCACTGTGGTTGTGCTCTTCGGGCCGCTTGCTGGCCCATAGCCTACAGTAAAACCCACTGCCAAGAGTGTGGCCCTAAACGCCGTCGAAGCGGAGTAGTTGAGGAGTTGAACTTCATTTCCGTGGCAATGCTCGATGATATTGGCGAAGATGTCCTCGCCCCACAGTTCGAGGTTCGTAACCATAGAGAACGGATCGTAAAAAATCACATGGGGCTTCGCTGCCGCTTGGAAGGTGTGCGAGAAATCGCCCTGGAATAACTCCCACTCGATATTCCCCTTGGGAGAGACCCACTTGTTGTGCTTCATCAGCTCAACCGGAGCTGCGTGATGAAGATGGGGAAAGACCGAAGCATTTCGCAGAGCAAGTTTCAGTGGATCGGTATCGTTTTCAAAACTCAGGATGCGAATCTTGCCTTTGAAATCCTTATCCATAAACTCATGGATCACCGCCATGGAATTGTGAGCGGCGCCGAGACCCACATCCCAAATCACGAGTTCATCGAGCTCTTTTAGCCGCTCATCGATGCGGGCAGGGAGCACATAAAGATTGCGTGCCTCTTCCTGCGGTGGATTCACCGAATGCATGACTTCGCCGGAGCTCATCTGCCGGATGCTAGAGTAACCGCGACCGGAATCATGGACTTCGTAATCCCCGAGCTGCACACGCTTGTCCTTTTTCTTCGGACTCGTGGGTTTCATCGGTACGGCAGGATTCTCCTCGTCGCCCAAGACCAGCTCAACTCGTTTACGCTTATAGAACTCAAGGAAGCTACCGTTCAGGATGCTCGCGCGCATTTCGCGCATGAGGCGATGATAGAAGGTGATGTTATGCAAAGAGAGTAGGTGCCAGCCCAGCGTCTCATCGGTTTTGACAAGATGGTGAAGGTAGGCGCGCGAGTAGTTGGTGCAGGCGAGACAATCGCAGGCCGGATCGAGCTTTTCTTCTGCGAACTTATAAACTGAACGGCGCAGTTGGAATTGGCCGAGGCTTGTGAACGCAATTCCGCGCTGGCCGAGTTGCTGCGGGATAATGCAGTCGAACATGTCGACCCCGCGGTGAACCGCTTCGAGGATGTCGATGGGCATGCCCACACCCATAAGATAGCGCGGCAGATGTTGGGGAAGCATCGCGGCCGCGATTTCGGTGAAGTCTTCGCGCTCGGATTTGGTTTCACCGACTGCAAGACCGCCGATCGCTAGACCATCAAAACCCTCGCCGTTGACTTGCAGATTGGTCAGTACATCCGCACTTTGTTTGCGTAGGTCCTCGTGACACGCCCCTTGAACAATCCCAAACAGGGCCTGGCGCGAGTCGCCGCGCGCTTCAAGACTGCGCTTCGCCCAGCGGTGCGTGAGTTCCATGGCGGCCTTAGCGTCTTTGTGAGTAGCGGTGGATTCAATACACTGATCCAGCACCATCATGATGTCGCTGTTGATGGCCTTTTGCATATCAATGGAGAGTTCTGGTGTGAGCAGGATCGGGCGGTTATCCACGTAGCTTAAAAACCGCGCGCCTTTCTCGTTCATTTCTCTTGAGTGAGACAGCGAGAAAATCTGAAAGCCACCTGAGTCCGTCAGCACAGGACGATCCCAGTTCATGAACTTGTGGATGCCACCGAACTTGCGCATCACCTCGGCCCCTGGCCGTAGCAGAAGATGGTAAGTGTTCGCGAGCAGCACGTTTGAACCAGCGGTCTTAAGCGTTTCGACGGTTTGGTTTTTTACAGTCGCTTGTGTACCCACCGGCATGAAGATCGGAGTCTGCACTTGACCATGAAGTGTGGTGAAGGTGGCGGCCCGTGCGCGCGATCCCGTAGCGCTGGCCTCAAGTTTGAAATTCAATCGACTCATAGGTAGTGAACTTTTACCAAAAAAAGTCCCCTTGGGTCAGCTTTTTTCCACGGGCGTTGGGGTTTGAGATCTCCATAGAGAAGTTTCGCAAATTCATCCACGGAGAGCCTTCCAGAGCCGACTTCCCAGAGAGCGCCGACGAGATGGCGCACCATGTGTTTGAGGAAGCCCGTGCCATGGATGTGAAACTGCCAGCAGTTGGAGGTGTCCGTTGTGAAGAGGGTGTCCTTAAAAAATTCCTGGGGATTGATCTGGGTGAGATCGCATTCGAGAATCTCACGGACGGTGGTGTTGGAGACCCCGCCGATGGACCAGAAGTTTTTAAAATCGCGGGTACCCCTGAGCATCGCCACACAGGTTTGCATATCATCAATGGTCAAAGCGCTTGGGACATTGGCGATGAAGCGTTGATCAAGGCCCTCGCTCGTAAAGAGATAGCAGTACTCTTTGGTGCGTTGATCAATGGAAGGAATAAAGTCTGCCGAGCAGGGTGAGATGTCGAGACAGCGAATGTGCGCGGGGAGTGCTGTGTTTAATTGTGCAGTGGTCAGGGGAGCTGCGTCTTCCGCCGAAATCTTGATCACTTGAGCAAGCGCATGGACACCCTTATCTGTGCGTGAGGCGGCCCTGGTCGTGAAGTCTCCCTTAAGGATCGATTGTAAGGCCAGGTTGAGGTCGCCTTGGATGGTCTGAGCACCCTCAGAGTGCTGGAAGCCCTGGCGGTCTGTGCCGTCGTACTGCAGGATGGCCTGGTGGAAATTCATGACAGCATCATACGAAGGATTTTTGACTAGTAATAGAAATTTAAAATCTTGTAAGCTTTTAGGCAGGATGGAGAACTTTCAAATGAAAATTCTTGCGTACAACCCAGGTCACGACGGCTCCATCGTCTATCTGAAAGATGGTCAGCTGCAGGTTTCTGTTGAAGCCGAGAAAAACTCGAACCATCGTTATTCGCCCATCTCTGCCCATGATGTCTTAAACTCTTTGGGTGAACTCGACGAAATTCCCGACGTGATTTGCACGGGTGGTAACTGGCCACGAGATAGTCACGATTATGTGCACGGCTCGAGTCTTCATGCTGAGTATCGTGGCATCGCTAAAGAAGAAATAATGATCGGCCAGCAGCGCTTGTTAGGTAAGTCCGTTCACACGTTCTCATCTTCTCACGAGCGCTCCCACATTCTCTGCGCCTACGGGATGTCGGACCTGCCAAAGGGCACGCCTTGTTACGTGCTGGTGTGGGAAGGGGAGATTGGGGCCTTCTACGAAATTGATTCTGCACACAACATCACTCTTGTGGCGGATGTGATGAGCCATCCAGGAAATCGCTATGCCTCAATCTATGGTCTGGCTGATCTGACCTACGTTAAGAAAGGGCCGTGCCGTTTGTCGGACGCTGGAAAGCTCATGGCCTTGGCTTCATTCTCAAAGCGCAGTACTCCCACAGTCGAGGAAGAAGAGCTGATCGAATTTTTATTGGATGGGCCTTTCCGTGTGTTGAGCACCTATAAAGATGTTGAGCGCTTGCCTTATTACAATGCCGGCACAGAGGATGTTGAGTTTCGCAACTTCGCCGGCATTTTTAGCGACAAGATATTTGATGTTTTTTATCAATTCGCCAAAACACATCTGAAGAGAGGAATGCCACTGGTGATCTCGGGTGGATGTGGCCTGAATTGTGACTGGAACACTAAGTGGAAACAGAGTGGGCTATTTAGCGAGATCTTTGTGCCACCGGTTCCCAATGATTCTGGCTCTGCCATTGGAACCGCCATCGATGCCCAACTTCATTTTACCGGAAACCCAAAAATCACTTGGGATGTGTACTCGGGCCAGGAGTTCATCTCCACAGAGCTGCTCAATTTAGATCGGTATGACGTGCGAGAAGTGAACGATGAATTGATCGCAGATATGTTGGCCCATGATCTTATTTTAGGATGGGTGCATGGCAAGTATGAAATCGGTCCCAGGGCCTTGGGAAATCGTTCGATTCTGGCCGCACCCTTTAAAGACACAACGAGAGTGAGACTGAACGAAATCAAACAGCGCGAACAATTTCGACCTATTGCTCCTGTCTGTTTAGAAGAAGATGCGGCCACATGGTTTGGCTGTGATCACTCAAGTCCATTTATGCTTTACACTTACCGCGCGAAAACGAACGCGCTCGCTGCCGTGACTCACGTGAACGGAACGGCCCGCTTGCAGACGGTCTCAGCGCAGAGCAACGGAAGTTTGCATCGGCTCCTTAGCGCATTCAAGGCGAAAACCGGGTATGGTGTTTTGTGCAATACATCTTTGAACTTTAAGGGACGAGGATTTATCAACCGACTCGATCACCTTTCCGCCTATACACTCATTCATGGACTGGATGGTTTTGTGGTCAATGGGCGAGGCTATTTCCTGAAGTCGTCAAAGGTTTACCAGGCCTATTCGCAGTAGGCCCTTATTCAAGCAGTGCTCAGGTGAAGAGTTGTACGTGGGGTTGTGCATCGTGACCTCAGCCGCCCAAGAGCAAGAAATTACAGCTCATAAGATTTCAATGCGCCGTGTAGGTGATTGGGATTATTAATTCTTCTTTAACAGTTCTCAAACACGCTTTGAAGTTCTAACTTAAATTCATCATTTTTTGCCGTGGAGATGTCATGCGAATACTGCTTTGCTCGCTGCTCGTCGTTCTATTTTCTTGTTCTCACTCGACTAGTCACCCAGAAGCCCCAGTGGTTTACCAGCACATCAAGCGAAAGTTCAGCGTAGATATCTCGGTGAGTCCCTGCCAGGATTACCATGCGTACATCTGCAACCATGTTGAGCGTGAGTTCAAACTGCCGGCCGATCGCTCGGCGTATTTCTTTGCCTTCAGCGATTCCATGGAATCCTTGCTGACCTACAAAAAGCAGTACTTCGCCCAGCTGGAAAAGATCACAGCGCAGAATGCCCGTGAGCAAAAACTTAAGGATGCCTACCTCGCGTGCATGAATCCATCGGCCCTCAAGGCCGACGAGGAAGCCTACGTCGCCAAGATCAAAGCGGAGCTCTCTGCTCCTAAAGACCGCCAGCAGTTGTTGCAGTATCTAGCGAGTAAGGTGCTGTCCGGCGATGCGGGCCTCGTTGACTACGTCGTGCTCAGAAATATGGATCGCCCGGACTACCATGATCTCGTCTTGCTTCCCAATACCATGACATTTCCAGAGCGCAGCTACTATGCCAAGCCAGAAGCGGCGACGGATCTGATCGCCGTCATGACGTTGTTCTTCGATGCGATGGGTGTGGTCGACGCGCAGACGCGCGCCCAGCAGCTCTACGATTATGAGAAGGGCTTCGCGCAGTTATTTCCGATGCCGAACGATCTGCGGGATCTGCTGAACAAGCGTACCGCCACGACGAAGGCTCAGCTGCTGAAGCTGAAAAACCTCGCTCTGGCGCCACTGCTCGCGAAGGTTCCTTCACGAACTCACTTCCGCAACATCGCCCCTGCGGCCCTCGCCTATGTGGATCAGGCACTGGGGAAAATGCCGGAGCAGCAGTTGCGCGATTTTTACCTCTACTACGCCCTGAAAGATGTCCTCGATGAGTCGCAGCCTCAGTTCTTTGCGAAGCACTACGAGCTGGAAGTGAAGTACATGGGGGCCTCACCCGTGCGGCCGGTGCGGGAAGAGCGTTGTACTTCCTACGTCATGAACACGTTTCCCATGGAGCTCGATGCGATCTTGTGGGAGCGCATTTTTCCGAACTTCCCACGCCAGTCTTTCATCTCGCTCACGGAAACCATCCGCGCATCGTTGCTCGCAACGCTGAAAGAGAACAATTGGCTCTCGGCGAAGGCGAAAGCCGGGGCGATTAAAAAAATGTCCCAGGCGCAGCTGTTGCTGGTGGCCCCAGAAAATGACCAGCAGTGGAACTTCAATCCAGAGACCCTCGTCACGCCCAGCACGAAAGTCAGCAACGACGTCACCCTGCGAGCGGCGAAGCGCCAGCGCGACTTCCAAGAACTCGCGACGATGATTCCCCGCGATCGCTGGGAAATGGGGCCCCTGAAAGTGAACGCCTACTACGATCCGTCGCTCAACCACTTCGTCGTCCCGGTCGCGATCCTGCAAGCGCCGTTCTTCGACGTTCGCCAGAGCCACATCCAAAACCTCGCGGCCATCGGGTCAGTGATCGGCCACGAGCTGGGGCACGGCATCGACGACAAGGGCTATCTCTACGACGAAGTCGGCCGGCTGCGCAGCTGGGTCACTCCGCGTGACAAGAGCGGCCTCGAAGAACACAGTCGCCCGCTCGTGAACCTTTTCAATGGTGTGGGCCACAACGGGAAACTCACGCTCGGTGAGAACACCGGTGATAACGTGGGCCTCGCCGCGTCCTTCCGCTCCGCTTTCCCTGATTACAAAAATGGTAAGTACTCGCAGGCGAAGCTCCAGGAGTTCTACCAGCAGTACGCTCGCGCGTGGTGCGAAGTGCAGACCGATAGCTTCAAAGAAATGCGCCTGAAGGTTGATGCCCATTCGCTTGGTAAAGAACGCATCAACCAACAAGTCCGTCAGCAAGAGGGCTTCTACGAAGCCTACGGTTGTCAGGAGAAGGATGCGTTGTACCTCGCTCCGGCGAACAGAGTGAAAATCTGGTAACAAGAGGAAGACCATGAAGAAGATACTATTTGCGGTTTGTTTTTTCGCGCTCTCGCTCCCGGCCCTCGCAACGGTGAACGCGAGCTACACCTATGTCGAGCCGACCTCGTCGGACCCAGGGCAGGAGCTGATCCGTCGTGAGGCGGAGCTCAACGCCGCTCACACCGTCTATCAAACAGTCGACAACAAAAATAGCTACGCCCTCGGAGTGAGCTTGCTCGACACGCGCCTCGACTTCGACGAGCCCGAGTTGAATAAGGTAGAACTTCTCAAAGTAAAACTGCCGGTTTCTGGTGAGCACAGTTTCAACGAGCGCCACTCGCTCTCTTGGAGCGTGGTGCCGGGGATGCACGGAGAAAAAGACTCGTTCTCAGATGCGAAATTCCGACTCGAGGGCCAAGCGATGGCGGTCTACGGCAGTGGCAAGGTGAAGGGACTCTACGGTGCGGGCTTCGGCGATCAGTTCGGTAAATTGCAGCCGTACCCATTGTTCGGGGCCACTTGGCAGGCGACGCAGAAGTCGAACCTCACGGTGATGTTTCCGCTCGTGAAGTACGAGTACACGACCGAGCAGCAGCACAAATACAATTTCCGCATCCAGCCGGTCGGTGCGCAGTGGACTTGGCAGCCGGAAGACGTCAACAGCAATGATCCCGGCAACATCCTCATCAAGGGCACACTCTTCGCGGTCGGCGGCGACTTCAAGCTCAATGAGCAGTTCCGTGCGTTCACCTCGATGGGCCTCGTCGTGAACCGTCGCTTCGAGGTGACGAATCAAAACGATTCTTCTCGGCACGCGAGTGTGACGCTGAAGAACGCCTGGTCGTTCCAAGCGGGAGTTCTCTTCTAGCGAACGCCTTATTCGAAGAGGTGCGGTATCACCATACCGAATTGCAGGATGTAGGCCGGGTAGTCGCGCAGGTTGAACCGGTTGGGATCACTCGGCACGAAGACGAACTGCATGCGGGCCCTTTCGAGCACGGTGAGAGAAACAAAGGCCTGAGGACTCAGGCCCGAGCAGGCGGCGATGTAGCGTTCTTGGTCGCCGTCTTCGCATGTACGCGTGCCGGCCTGGTCTGAGTGAGCGAGGATGTAGCCAAGGCGAGCACCGAGGCTCAGCTGCCAGAGCGCGTTGCCCCAACTGCTGGGTTGGATGGTGAGCGAGAGGTACGGCGTCGGTGACCAGAACGTACTGTCGAAGGTCCACTGCCCGTTGTTCTGGAACATGAGAATACCGGTCCCGAGGCGCAGGAATGTTGGCAGACTGTATTTCTTGCGCACGACGGCCGTGATGCCGATCTCAGGAGAGCTTCCGAGTAAGAAGTATGTGTTGGTGAGGGACGGTGAATACTCCAACATATTCATAGCAGGGTACACACCCAGTTTCATCGAACTACTGTAGCTTTCGGGTTGTCGGTCGGCGAAGTCAACCATGAGGCGACTGAGTCGCTGCTTAAGAAAAATCTTTCCGTACTCCGCGTCCCGCCTCTCAATCCCGAGATCCTTAAAGTGAAACTTCCAGCGATCGAGGCGATCAAAGATGGGTTGCAGGTCGGGTGACGCTTCACCGTTTTCTTTTCGCTCGCGCGCCAGCCGTGCCAGGATGGCGAGGTTTTCATCCAGCGGACACTTTGCCCCGGCGCCACTCAAGTGCTCGATGTAGCAACGGGCGGTCGGGTCGGTGCTGCTCCCACCAAACATCTTCTCCCCATCGTAGACGCCGTTGAAATAATCGGCGCGCCGAAAATCTTTTTCGACGAAGCCCAGAAACGCGTAGAGCGGTTGGCTCACGAGCGGAAAGGTTTTTACGTTAGTGCGTAGATGCTGCTTGATCTGGGGCGCGTCCTCTAGACTTCTGGTGAGCTCGAACTTGCGGCCCGAAGTCATGAAGTTAGCAAAGAGGTTACGGAACTCCTCAAGCACCCCGGTGTTTTTCTCCTGGGGAGAGACGCGCTCTTTGTGCCCGTGCATCGGAGAGGAAGCGTTGATGTAGAGAATTTCGGCTCTTTCGCCCAGACCCAGTCGCTGGGAAATCTTGTACGCCTGGCCCACGGGGCCGTTGTGGTAGATGCCGCCATCGACGAAGTGGTCTTCGCGGGTGTCGTTCATGCTACACATGCGCGCCATCTCTCCTGGCCGCTGTAGACAGTGGCGAATGGGGTATGGGGAGAAGGCGCCGGGGAATGCGGAGGATGCCTGGATGAGTCCGAGCAGTATTTCGAGATTCGCCGTGCCAGCGTCTTCAAGGGGCAGCGTCGTGCGGTAGGAATTGATGTCTTGGCCGATGTAATTTTCCACTCGCGGTGGCCGGCCTTGGCCGCGCCCGTTGATGCGCACGGTGAAGCTCTCCGCTTGGCGAAAGATTTCCAGCCCGGGCCCGATGGATTCGACGAGGGGCTCTTGGCGAGTCACCGTGACGCCGAAGACGACGTCGCAGTCCGTGCGAAAACCTTCCTTCCAGCGCTCACGAAGTTGGGCAAAGAGAGGTTCGATGGCGTCGCGCTTAAACAACGAGCGCAGATTGGTGTCGCGAGCATCGAGTTGCTCGAGACCAACGGGAATCCACATGTCCCAGAGAAGACTTTTCTCGGGCCGTGGTTTGGTGGCGCAGGCCTCGAAGATGGCGAGCAGTGAGTTGATGCTCCCGGCAGAGGCACCCATCGCCACCTTGAGATTTTTGGGAAGCTCGTCGCGTTTAGAGCGCAGGAAGTGATCGATCACTCCGGCCTCGTAGCTTCCCAGCGAGACGCCACCCGATGCGGTGAGCACCCACTCCTCGGCAGAGGCACGGGGGATCTGCAGCAGGATCAAAAGGAGCGAAAAAAACAGTTTCATGGTGTCTTTCGTTTCGTGAGCGCTTCGAGGGTGCAGGAGGAGAGCTGGTGGATCACATTGCGTTCACCATCGTAAAGCTGGCACGGTCTGCTCTCTTGCAGCACCACATGGCGGGCAAAATAGTTTTGCAGGAATTTCGGGTTGCGGTGCTCGATGTGCAGCAGGCGATGGTAGAACGTCTTCGTTCCGTGGCTGCCATTGAGGTCGATGTAGAGCTGTGTTTTTAAGGGATAGAAAACGAGCTTACTGGTCACGGGGACCAACTCCTTGCTCGCAAAAAAATCCGGTTCCTGTTCAAGTTCAGTGACTCCCCGAAGGGTGTAGTGATCGGTCGCGCCCATGAGCTTGAGCACCATCTCGTCGTAGCTCTGGACCGGAACGACACGGTAGCCCTGCTTGCTCAGGAGCTGAAAGTCCGGCCAGTTTTGGTTGAACACCAGGGGGATTTTTTTGAGGGCCTTTTGGTCGTAGCGTTTTGAGAACGTGGGCAGAAATTTTTTATGCACGACCGGCACGCGGTAGCTCAGGAGGTTGTTGAACACGTCGATGTTGATCGGTGTGAACTTTTCCGTTTTCCAATTCGTCGAAGGCGAGTAGATGACGTCGATCTTGGAGCGGTAGCGGTCAAAACATTCGCTCTCACTCAATGTGCATTTGAGTTCTTCGTAGTGGAGAGTTTGTTCGCAGGCGTAGGTTCGTAGGCCGTCGTAGCACCAGGTGGAGGTCGCCACGTATTCCATGAGCTCCTGGAAAGCCGCGTGGCGCGAGTGGTGCTGCAGAATAGTAAGTGTGAGCTTCTGGGAGGAAGCGGCGCTGGTGGCGAGGAAGGCGAAGAGCAGTAGAAACATGCCCTCGACCCTAGCAAATCATTTTCGTTTGGACATCAGTAGGTTTGTGATTTCTACAAGAAAAATGGGGGAGCGCTCGGCCCCCCCTGGAGATGACTTATTTTACGCGAGACATGACGTAGAGATAGTTGTCCTTGAAGTTCTTTCCGTTCGAACCCAGCAAGATGCGCACGCTCTCGTCGGTGTAGAGTTCGCGCAGCGTGCCGCCCTCGAAAAAGAGGCGTACGAAGATGGCGGGCAAAGTGCGGAGGCGATTCTGTAGACGGCCCGCTTCAGCAAACGGCGGCAGGTCATACATGTTTTCGGCCTGGGTCGTGTCGTTTTTCACAGAGAAGAGTTTGGTGAAGCGCACGTTGAGGCCATTGGCGTCAGTCTTACTCAAGACATATTTCCCGCGCAGCATGCCGATGCGAGGACGGCTGCGGTCACCGTTTTTGTACTGACGAGAGACGTTGTAGTAGTAGCCGTCGAACACGCATTGGTAGATTTCATCGGCACCCAACATCGGGTCTACGCCGCGGTTGTTGTTGCGGTAGTCGTACGGACCCCATACCTGCTGCCAGCAGCCGCGGATGAGTGACAGGCGATCGCTCACGGGAGCTTGCGCTCTTACGCTCAAGAGTTCCGCGACGAGTTTCTGCAGCGCGATCTGGCGTGAGAAGTCCGCGTCGCCCTGGCCTTGGAAACTTTGCGCGAGCGCGAGGATGTCGGCCTTGATGACGTCCACCGAGCGAGAGCTCGGAAGCAGGACTTCGTCGACGACGTGGATCAAACCGTTCGTCGTTTTAATATCAGCTTTCACCACGCGACCGTTGGCGACTTGAATGGCTTTCGGAGTCGCGAAGAGCGCGAGGCGGTCACCTTGAAGTGTGGTCACACTGGTTTGTGCGAGAAGTTTCTTCGCCGGGAATTCTCCAGCGGCGACGTGGAAAAGAAGGATGCCCTTCAAGACTTCTGGGTTGGCGACGAGGATATCAAGGGTGCCGGCGGGAAGTTTCGCGAACGCGTCGTCGGTGGGCGCGAAGACAGTGAAAGGACCGGCGGACTCGAGGGCCTTATCAAGACCGGTGAGCGATAGAGCAGTGAGTAGAGTCGTGAAATTACCATTGGCACGAGCGGTATCGATGATGTCACTTGCGCGGGCCGACCCGAGCGAGAGCACCACCGTAAGAGCGAGGAGCAGTGATTTCATAAATTCTCCGGTTAGTAGAACCAACGTTAGTATTGGTGAGTAGAAAATGCCCCATCCTAAAGGCCCTGGGCTAGACGTTTACCTTGTGACAGGTGTAAGCATTTGGTTGACACTTAATCAGGTGGTGTAAGTTGAAAGTTGTCGATGACTTGTCTATTCGAGAGCTACGTCTTTTAGCAGCGTTGCCACGCG